>CAMZMU010000036.1:15664232-15826911 GCA_947311845.1 Poa pratensis | reverse complement strand
GGGGGACAGGGCGGCGATTTCGGCAACGGGGGTGCTCGAGTTCGTGCAGAGGCGCAGAGGCGACGACCCGTGGATGGCTGCGTCAGCGAGAGGGGGGGCCTGGGGGGCCAGGGGAAACGGCGTGCGCGCGGCGTGCGGCGACGACACGGCGACGGAGAGGTAGCCGATGACACTTTTGCCAAAACCCCCTGGCTCCTGTGCTCTGCTCCTTTTCCTTCTTCTTCTTCTAATTACATTTTAGCCCTTCTGTTTAATTGCAGTAGCTCTTCTTGATTTAATTTGGGCACTAAATCAATTTATAAAAATTTGCCAAATTTGTGGGCCTTCCCATAATGTAGCAGAAACTCCACAAAATTTGGCTTTGCCAAAATAAATTGTTTTGACACATTTCTTTCATAGTACTTTGTTTATGTTATTTTTAATTTATTTCAATTTGTTTTTTTTAGAATTTTAAACTAGTTCAAAAATAATATTTGAGAGGGGAAAGTGGTAGGAACAAAATGGGGAGTGTTTACATATACATCTCCACTGACTTTGGTTTGAAAAATAATTGAGTTTGTCACTTTGAGATTTTTAAGTGACAACTTGTCACTTTTATTTTCTTGCTTTGATTTTGTATTTTGTTTTCTTTTTTCTACTAGTGTTCACTAGCAAACACCACACAAACAGCAAGAACAACAACTCAAGTAACAAGAAGCAATTAACATACAATAAACAACAAAAGTTTTTGTTGGCTCTCATTTTTGGAACATAATATTGATAATATTTTTGGGATGTTACAATCCCTCCCCCTTAAATAAAATCTCGTCCCGAGATTTGCTAGGCTAGGTTACTAAAGAGTCTGGGAATTCGCTTCGAAGATAATCTTCGCGTTCCCAAGTTGCTTCTTCTTCAGAGTGGTTAGTCCACTGGACTTTGTAAACTTGATCGCACGTCTTCGGTTAACACGAACATCTCTTCGAGAATCTTGAGGGTCTCTCACGTATAGTCAAATCTGGTTCAGGTCGATGGAGAGGTGGTCGATGTTTTTGAAAAACATGGTTGGTCAGGAACTTCAAGACACTTCCGGAGCAAGGAAATGTGGAAGACATCATGGTAATCTCCTAACTCCTGGGGTTAACTCCAGTTGATAGGATACTTCTCCTCGACGAGCAATGACCTTGAAGGGTCCAATATACCTTGGCGCTAATTTTCCTTTGACATGGAAACGCTGCATTCCTTTAGGGGTGTCACTTGGAGAAAACTAATCTCGACGTTGAAGGTGAGGTCACGGCGCTTGGTGTCAGCGTAACTCTTCTGACGGGATTGGGCAGTTTTGAGGCGTTCACGAATAAGTGAACTTGCTCTTCAGCTTCACGGAGGGCATCTGGTCCGAACAATTTCTTTCTACGGTATCGGACCAATTCAGGGGTGTACGACTCTTCTTGCCGTAAAGGGCTTCAAAAGGGGTCATTTGCAGACTAGACTGATAACTGTTGTTGTACGAGAATTCTACAAATGGAAGACAATCTTCCCACTTGGAACCATAGGATAGAACACATGCAAGAGCATGTCCTCAATATCTGGTTTACTCGCTCAGTCTGGCCATCGGTCTGGGGATGATAGCTGTGCTAAATGCTAGCTTGGTTCCGAGGGCTTCATGAAGGGATTTCCAGAATCTTGAGGTGAATTGCGTGCCTCTATCAGATACATTCTTAGGCACACCATGCAGGCTCACTATTCTGGAAATATACAAGTCGGCCAATTGATGTACCCGATAGGTGGTATTGACAGGGATGAAATGGGCAACCTTGGTCAGTCGATCAACGATGACCCTGATTGAATCATGGCCTCGGTTGGATCTTGGAAGTCCGGTAATAAAATCCATTCCAATCTCATCCCACTTCCACTCGGGAATTTTCAAAGGTTGAAGCAATCCGCGGGTCGCTGATGTTCAGCCTTAACTCGCTGGCAGATGTCACACTTGGCTACGAATGAACCAATCTCTCGCTTCATTCCATGCCACCAAAATCTTTCTCGAAGGTCTTGGTACATCTTGGTTCCGCCGGTGTGGATTGAATAAGGGGTTCATGGGCCTCCTTCAGGATTAACTCCTTAAGTTCCGTGACATTGGGCACACAGATACGGTTATTGAATTTCAACACTCCTTCGGCATCTTCGGTAAAACCGGGTGCTTTGCCGAGGGAAATCTTCTCTAATTCCCTCTATGCTTTCATGACCTTTCTGGGCTCTTTGATTTGATCCATCAGGGTTGGGGTTAACTCTAATTGGCGAGATAACCATGGCTAACAAGCTCTAGTCCAAAATTCTTGGAACTCTTTGAACAAGGTTGGCTGTTCGGCTTGGATTAGGGCATTCAGGGTGCAAGGTTTGCGACTAAGGGCATCGGCAACTACATTAGCCTTTCCAGGGTGATAATGGATTCCAATATCATAATCCTTGATTAACTCCATCCATCTCCTCTGTCGCAGGTTCAGATCTTTCTGGGTGAAAATATACTTCAAGCTTTTGTGATCTGTATAGACCTCGCAGCGATGTCCCGCAAGATAGGGACGCCACGTCTTGAGGGCAAGAACAACAGCAGCTAACTCCAAATCATGGGTTGGGTATTCTCTTCATGCGGTCGCAACTGCCGGGACAGGTACGACTCCACTTTGCCTTCTTGCATCAGAACGCAACCAAGTCCGAGACGTGATGCATCACAATACACGTCGAACTCTGGGTGAGTCTGGCATGATCAGGATTGGGGCTGAGGTTAGTCTCTCTTCAGCTCTTGGAAACTATCCTCACACTTCTGAGTCCATTCAATTTCTTGTCCTTCTTCAACAGTTGGGTCATGGGTTTGGCTTACTGGAAAATCCTTCAACGAACTTGCGGAAAAACCGGCAAGTCCGAGAAAGCTTCGGATTTCAAACACATTGGTTGGGGATAACCAGTCGATAATAGCTTAAATCTTCTCTGGGTCCACAGAAATTCCTCCGGCAGACACAACATGTCCGAGTGAATGCCACTTCACTGAGCCAAAACTCACACTTGCTAAGCTTGGCATAGCTGGTGCTCTCGGAGAGTCTCCAAAACTAGACGCAGGTGTTCAGCATGCTCTTCTTCGGTCTTGGAATAAATAAGGATATCATCAAGGAAAACTACCACGAACTTGTCGAGGTACTCCATAAAAATCTTGTTCATGAGATTCATGAAATAGGCTGGGGCATTGGTCAGACCAAAAGACATCACGGTGTATTCAAACAACCGTAACGAGTGGTGAAGGCGGTTTGGGAATGTCTGTCTTCGGATCTTCAACTGATGGTATCCTGTCCGAAGATCGATCTTGGAAAAGACTCGGGCTCCGTTCATTTGATCGACAGATCCTCGATCTTGGGAAGAGGATACTTATTTTTAATGGTTACGTCATTCAGCTTGCGATAATCACACACAGGTGTGTGGTACCGTCTCTCTTGTCCACAAATATAATGGGTGATCCCCAAGGTGAAGCACTTGGGCGAACAAGTCCTTTGCTGAGCACATCTGCCAATTGCTTCTTCAACTCAACCAGCTCTTCCGAATTCATCCGATAAGGTCTTTGGGATATAGAGGCGGTTCCTGGGATAAGCTCAATTATGAACTCAATTTCTCGGTCTGGCGGCATACCAGGCAATTCTTCTGGGAAAACATCTTGAAAGGTGAACAACATGGATCTCATCTAGGCAGGTCGAGCTATGCTTTCATGGCAGCCTGGGTGGGATTGACTAGTTTCAGACACATACTCCACTTCTACTTGTTGTCGGTGGTGATGGATACAGCTCTTCTAGCACAGTCAATTCGACCATGGTACTTGGCTAACCAATTCATACCGAGTATAACATCGATGCCTTGGGTTCCCAGAACAATTAAGTTAACTGGAAACTTTTCTCCTTTGATCTAGGGGTACAGCAAAACATCTTGGTCTCTACGGTGGATTCTGGGATTTGGATGACCATGGGTCTGGGTAAGAGGCTCTCAACTAAACCTCCCTTAGCAACAAATTCTTGGGTAACAAATGAATGGGTAGCACCAGAATCAAACAGAACAGTTGCAGGTACTGAGTTGACAAGGAACGTACCCAGCACAACATCCGGAGCATCCTGAGCTTCTTCAGCATTGATGTGGTGCAGACGACCCTTGGCAACAGCAGCATTTCCGCGGGGGTGCGGCATTCTTGCCATTTCCATTACCACCGTTGTTGTTGTTGTTGTTATGGCGGCTGCGAGTTGTTGCAGGGCAACGAGATGAGCCTGGCGCTCCTGCGGGCATTCTCACGTTCCATGATAAGCGCGGAGAGTTGGGCGGGGGTTGGGTCCGGTGGTGGTGGTGCTGATCCTGATCCTCCCGTATTGTCGTGACGGGGCGGCATCCTGAAGCACACCGGGTATAAGAGGCAAGGCAAGAAAAGTTCGACTAGGGGAAAAGACGATTTCTCAAGTGGTTGATTAATTTTAGATTTATATGAAAATAGTTCACACGATATCTTACAAAGACAACCTACTTTATTTCACAAACATTACATCAAGGAGTTCACAACAACATTAAGCTTACAACATCAAGCTTTCAACATAGCATCTGGTTTCCAAAAGAACACTATTCGACTCGACTAGCGATAGGGGTCACCTAATCCTGCGATAGTGATCAAGTCACTCGCCTACTGAGGTGGAACCTCCAGCTCTAACACGGTCAGCATCTGATGGTGGCTGGCCTCGGGATCCTCCTCCTCGTCCTCGAGAAGTGCCTCGGGTGGCTCCTCCTCCTCGTCGACTAACTCCTCTCATCTCCTCTCCTCACAGTCCATCTCCTCCACGAATCATCATCGTCACTGAGGAAAGCGTTGTTCTCCTTGCGGAGATCCTCGCCCTCCTCCTCCATCTCGTCAGTATGGTGCTCTAGATCCTCAATCAGTCCTGTTCTGCACCTTCGTGCGGAGCTTCACGATAGTCTTCCTAGCTGGGCCCTCTTCCTGAGAAGAGCAACCTTCTCCACCATCTAGTCATCTCGTTCTCGCGAAGCTCAACGAGCGACTCGCGGTCGAAGTGGAGCTGAATCCTTAGTGCGCAACAGAACATCCTGAGTGCACTGAAGTAAGATCTCCATGTCCATGATGTAGCTCCCAAAGATCGGGTGGTAAGGTGAAGGAGTAGGGTGTCCATCGCAGTTGCGCCTCCCGTAGAACCGGAAACGGGAGTCTACTAATTCCGCCTTGTGCTCCTCACAAAGTCGGGCTAGCATCCTCTGTGTAGCAGTACAGAGACCGTCAACCCAGGTGGCCTCCTTGGTGGTGAAGATGAGTGTCCTGGAACTGGGAGACTTGATGTTCCTGCGAACTGATGACCGATGAGCCAGCTCAGCCTCCCAACACCATGAACATCAATCTGAGCTCCCTCAAACTCTGGAGCGGGGCGACCTAACAGCTTGGTCAACTCGAACAAGTCCCTCTCAAACGTCAACTTGCTGTCCTTCTCCAGCTGAACGAACTCGGTCCAATGGAGTGCCATCTACAGTTTTTAAGCAAAGTTTTAAGTTAGTTAAGTGACAAGTATATCAAAATTTTAATATAGTATGGCACAAGTGAGTCAAATTTTAAGCTTAATGAGAGGGGTGCAAAATTTTAGGAATACAAAGGAAAATATAATTTTAATGGGAGTAAATTTTTGTATAAGTAAGAGGATTGGAGATAAGCAGTTTTAGAAAATACTTCATTCCTTTCTTTTTAGAAATTAATCTTTTGTAACATTTGACAACGACCATGCTAACTAAGGTTTTCCTAAAGTCAGGATGGCTCTGATACCAAGTCTGTGGGGACCCCGGACTAGCTGTCCGAAATACCCGATTATGCTAACACAACGATCCCGTGATCAGTCTGCCGTTGCACATAATCCGAATTGGATACCAAAGTTTACATCCATTACAGTACCGAATTAAAAGTCTTACATAAATGGTCATTTAGACCAAGTTCTTACATAGGTGCCTTCATGGGCCAAACCAAATATCAGGGAAGCTACGGCGTAGTAGACATCTATTTAACGACGACAACCCGACAGGCAGCTGACTTGTGGAGATCCTTAGTTGGCGTAGAAGTCGCCATTTCCTGCTCTGCGTAGTGTTCCTCCTCGTAGTCTGGCTAGGACAATAGCCAGGGACGAAACCAATATGAGTACATTTGAATGTACTCGCAAACTACCCCAACATGAGTATGCACTAGTTTTATTTTAGTTGACAACTTTTATTTATTTTAAACATCTCTATATCTTTATTGAAAAAGGTAAGAAGAGTCTTATACTATTTTTGAAAGAAACCACCATCTCATTTGTTCACCAAAACTCCTCCTGTTTCTGACCATGGCTCACCATGGTCCATCTATTTCAACAACTCATACCACTCCATGTGGTATAGTGTTCAACACCATCTCCAATTCAGTTTCTTTTTAAACTTAAAAACCTTTCCAAAAACTTGCACATGTCAAAGTAGGGCCTCCAACTGTCCATATCCGAGGACTCGGCTATTCGAATTAGTTTTACACTCTGCAGAGGTAGCACGCTTTTCCCACATCCATCCGGCAACTCATCGTGTCCGCCACGTCTCGCCATGGGTGTATGCGAAGTAAGCCGCCGACCATAGCCTGTCCTTTGCTCATGCTAGTATAGGATCCTCCCCATATGACTTTCCAACACACTTAACCCAGCCCTTCGGAATCTAAGTGTGGGACTCATAGGTTTCGTCCGGCGGTTTATGGTGGAACCTTCAATCCTCCTCCTTATCTTTCATAGAGTTTGAGCGAGGACCCGGGTCAGGGGTAGACACACACACTATCCCCTCATGCATGACGGAGTCATCTCCGTCGTTGAGGTATCCAGTACTAATATGAGTAAACTATAGGCTAAGCCTTTTCCCATATGTGGTGGATGTGGTCGCACAGGGTATCGGATGGTTGACGTAAGTACAAGGACACACTGTGCATTTTTCATAAACATGTCGTTTTCCCTTTCTCCATTCCAACACCGACATCTTTGTATTTCATAATCTCACAAGTAATTTCAAAGGAGTTTTTGAACAAAACATAATTGTTTTTTTTTCCCATCCTATAATTTGAGATAACTACCTTCTATTTCTACATAGGTGGCAAAATAATTTCCTATACTTTGAAATGGGTTTTATAAATCTTGCTTTGAGAGTAAAACATGTTAGGAAAGTAGATGCATAGTTTGTAGTGCAAGCTCAGAGAATAGCTTGCCTTGCTTGGCAAAGTGATCTTGCTCTTGTTCTTCAATTTCAGCAAACTCTCATTCCTCGATATATCCGTCAACGTTCTCGTCTAATTTATACAAACAATGCAAACAATCACTAAGCTATACAAGCAATCTTTTCAACACAACAATCATGAACATCACACACAGATGCTGCACACATCAAACCATACAATTTGGTTTCAAAATATTGAATTAAACACATTTATTTACTTCTTAAATTAGGGCAGAAGAACTTGTTGAACATGTTTAATTCAATAACTTGAGTTCTGTTGGTCACAAAAATACAAACTAAAATTCTATGGAAAGCTACTGATGTGTAAGACAACACAATTTGATTTGGTTCAATTGGTGTTACTAAACTCCATACACATTTGTTTGAATCCAGAAGCTTATTAATCAAGTTTTGGCTACCATTTAAATTCTGTTGCTTCTAAAAATAAATCCTTTTAGGGGTAACTAAAATGACTAAATGTGACCAACAAAATTGGTCCTAATTCATTTGGGTTAACCATTTAACATTTTAAATGTTTGATGCAGAAGGGTGTTCAAACTTTAATTTCATGCTAAACAATTAATACTGACAAATAATTCTACCAAAATTTGGGAAGCTAATACAAGGCAGTACTAAGCTAGCAAAATTGGTTTGGAATTATTTGGATTAACAGAGTATCAGAAACAAACAAGTTTGGAATTTAAACCTTCTGTAGTATTTTTAATAATACTTTTTATTTATTTAATTAAATGACATGGGACCAATTGGGTTGGTTAACAAATTTCATAAGCTTTCCAGAACAATTGAGTTTGATTTATTTGGATTCTTAAATCTTGAGATATTGATTTTCTAAGTTGATGTCAGTACTGAAATTTCCAGAGAAAACTAAATTAGAAATTCTCTCTGTTTGGATAATGTTGAAAGTTATGACAGGTGGGGCCTACACGTCAGCGACAGAGTGTGCGGTTGGAAATTAATAAAATCCTGACGAGCGGGCCGCCATCAGTCTCTCTCTCTCTTTTTAAAACACGAAACGGTACGCAACGTTGGATCGAGATCCAACGGTCCACGTGTGACGCGACGACGGCGACCAACTTTGGCGGCGCTGCGCGCCGGGCGGCGATGTGGTGGACGGAGGTCTCACCTAGGGGGCAGGGAGGGCTCGGCGAAGGCGTGGATCGACGGCGGGAGGCTCGGGTAAGGCTGCTGGAAGAACTTGCGCTTGCTGGGGAGGGCTGGTTCGTCGGCGGTGAGTTCCCGGACTTCCACGGCCTCGGCAGCGGACTCGGCGAGCTCCTGGCGACGCGTCTGTGCATGAAAACGAGGAAGAAAGAGCTCGGGTGAGTGCGGTAAGGGTGGAGAACAAGGTTCAGGGAAGAGAGGGGACAAAGGTGGGGTGTGGCGTTGCGGCCATGCTTGACCTGGACGGCGGCGACGGTTGCAGCCGTGCACGGCCCTCTGGCGGTGCACAGACCAAATTGGAGCGAGGGAGAGATCGAGGGAGGGGTGTGGAGTTTCAGTGAGGTCTGGGGTGGCTTTATAGGCTCGGGGCGGTCCACGATGGTCGCGGTTCACGGCGACGCCATGGCGCGCCCGAGGTGATCGATTCCTCGATTCCGCGCGAGGGTGCAGGGGATCGTGGCGGCGTGATGCTTACCGGGTCCGGACGTTTTCTAGAAGCATCTAGACGAGCTGTGCGTGTCGGCATGCAGAGAGGTGCGCTAATTTGGGACGGCGCCGTCGGAGTGACTACGGCGATGCAGAGGGGGACAGGGCGGCGATTTCGGCAACGGGGTGCTCGAGTTCGTGCAGAGGGCGCAGAGGCGACGACCGTGGATGGCTGCGAGCGAGAGGGGGGGCCTGGGGGGCCCGGGAAACGGCGTGCGCGCGGCGTGCGGCGACAACACGGCGACGGAGAGGTAGCCAATGACACTTTTGCCAAAACCCCCCTGGCTCCTGTGCTCTGCTCCTTTTCCTTCTTCTTTCTTCTAATTACATTTTAGCCCTTCTGTTTAATTGCAGTAGCTCTTCTTGATTTAATTTGGGGCACTAAATCAATTTATAAAAATTTGCCAAAATTTGTGGGGCCTTCCCATCATGTGCAGAAACTCCACAAAATTTGGCTTTGCAAAATAAAATGTTTTGCAACATTTTCTTTCATAGTACTTTGTTTATGTTATTTTAATTTATTTCAATTTGTTTTTATTTTAGAATTTTAAACTAGTTCAAAAATAATATTTGAGAGGGGAAAGTGGTAGGAACAAAATGGGGAGTGGTTACATTACATCTCCACTGACTTTGGTTTGAAAAATAATTGAGTTTGTCACTTTGAGATTTTTAAGTGACAACTTGTCACTTTTATTTTCTTGCTTTGATTTTGGTATTTTGTTTTCTTTCTTTCCTACTAGTGTTCACTAGAGCAAACATTCACACAAACAGCAAGAACAACAACTCAAGTAACAAGAAGCAATTAACATACAATAAACAACAAAAGTTTTTGTTGGCTCTCATTTTTGGAACATAATATTGATAATATTTTTGGGATGTTACATAAAAGAGAGGTACAATTTCCTCCATCCAAGAGAATACCCATTCTTCAGCAGTTATACCAATGTGCAGCTCTACCAGACAGTGATAGAGAGAATAATTTCTTCTTAACTTCTCCCATCGAGATACCTGCACACTTAAATAACTCGCACAATTCATGCAGAAATAACAAATGATCTCCAGGATGGACTGTTCCATCTCTTGCATAGCGGTTATTTGTGACATGTTCAACAATTTTCATAGGAATTTTGAACGGTACTACCTGCTCATCTGACGCCTCCTCTACTACCTTAGCAGTGGTAGTTGTTTTCCCAAATAGGAATTCAAGAGAAGACCCCTCCATAATGAGATATAGCAGCAGGCAAAAATAAAAACAGCACGTACAATAAATGTTTCCCTTACCAATTCCACTTACCAATAGCGCTACACTCCCCGGCAACGGCGCCAGAAAATAGTCTTGATAACCCACAAGTATAGGGGGTGTATCGTAGTACTTTCGATAAATAAGAGTGTCGAACCCAACGAGGAGCAGAAGGTGTTGACAAGCGGTTTTGATGAAGGATTCACTGTAAATGCTCACAGACAAGTTTTTAGGAGTTTTTTATATGACAGATAAATAAAGTACAAGTAAATAAAAATGCAGTAGTAATAGTTGCAGCGAGTGGCCCAATCCTTTCTACAGCAAAGGACAAGCTGGTTTTGTACTTATAATGACCAAACGTTCTTGAGGACACACGGGAGTATTGTCAAGTGCTTTCGCTTCATATAGTTGATTAATCTTCATTGTTTTGATAAGTGTTGTGTGGGTGAACCTATGCTAATGCACCGCCCTTCCTAGGACTAATACATACTTGTGATTATACCCCTTGCAAGCATCCGCAAATACAAGAAAGTAATTAAGTTAAACTAACCACAGCCTTAAACTTTGAGATCCTGCTATCCCTCATGCATCGATATACCAACGGGTGTTCAGGTTTCTGTCACTCCGGCAACCCCACAATTGGCAAACGAATACACAATGCATTCCCCTAGGCCCATAAAGGTGAAGTATCATGTAGTCGACGTTCACATGACACCACTAGAAGAATAACACCACAACTTAAGCATCAAACCATTAAATATTACTCAACATAGTTCACTACTAACATCAAGACTTCTCCCATGTCCTCAAGAACTAAACGAACTACTCACAAGACATCATACGGAACATGATCAGAGGTGATATGATGATGAATAACAATCTGAACATAAACCTTAGTCCAATGGTTTCACCCAATAGCATCAATAACAAGAGTAATCAACACGGGAGAGTTTCCCCTATGAAAAGACAAGATTCAGCCTAGATGTTATAGCGGAGACGGAGTGCAGCGGAGGTGATGATGGGATTGGTGGTGGAGATGATGATGATGATCCCGATGAAGTCCAGCTCGATGACGGTGATGATGGCGTCGATTTCCCCCTCCGGGAGGGAATTTCCCCCGGCAGATTTCTTCCTGCAGGGAGCTTTTCGCTCTCTGGTGTTTTCCGCCTCGTGGAGGCGGCGGAATATCTCGATGGCCCTCCCTCCTGTGTTAGGGTTCCGAGGGGGTCAAGTACGCGAAGGGGGGACGGCTGAGGTGGCCAGGGCCCCCAAACCACCTCTCGGCGCGGCAGGGGGCCCCACCGCGCCAAGGGGTGAGGAGGGCCCACCATGGCCCATCTCAGCTCCCCCTTTTGGCCTCCACCATCTTCTGGTAAAATAGGAACTTCCATATGTCTCCTTCGCTTTATTGATCTTCAGAAATAGTGCATCTCGACGGTGCTTTTTCCAGCAGAATCCTGACTCCGGTGTCCAATTCTCCATTATTCATCAAACATGCAAAATAGGTAAAATAACATAAGTAACACTTCTAAATATGAAATATATCGATGAATAGCAGTAAATTATGATATAAAATAGTGATGCAAAATGGACGTATCAGTGGCTGCGTGAGATTTTGATGGACTTACATGTGGTTGAAAAACCAATACCTGCTATACTTATGAACTGTGATAATCAGACTGTGATAGTCAAGATTAAAAGTTCTAAGGATAATTTGAAGTCATCAAGGCATGTGAAGAGGAGATTGAAATCTGTCAGAAAATTGAAAAACTCCGGAGTTATTGCGTTGGATTATATCCAAACGTCTAAGAACTTGGCAGATCCTTTCACAAAGGGTTTATCACGTAATGTGATAGATAGTGCATCGAGGGAGATGGGTTTGAGACCCACGGTATGAGTTGTCCACAGTGGTAAACCACTCTATGTGATCGGAGATCCCGTGAATTAGAAGTGGGAGACAAGCTGTTGGTCAGCTGGGAGGAGAGTATCCCTACATTATTTTTCCCACTCCATGAAGATGCATACTCTACTGATCTGCATGGCAGGTTGATATTTATCTTAATATGTTCCAAGCGGCTTACTTTTATAAGCGGAGATGTTGTCCTGCAGAGCATCTCTTGAGGAATACACCTATATGAGTCTGACTATTAAACGTCGCAGTCTATGAGAGTTGCGTGCTCTTTAATAAACTCATGAAAGGTCTTGGAGTATGACGCATAAGCTCCACCCGCGGAGAAGCCTTGCGGCAGCCCAGTATCGGTCAAGAATTTGTGTGAAAATAGGTCGCAGCAAACTTGTAGTTTAAGGCATAGTCCACTATCCAAGTTGTGATCTAGTGTAGCATAAGTTTTTAAGTGGAACTTCAACTTAACAGTCTCCACAAAACACCGGTATATAAAACAATGTTTTGGAACTCAATGATAAGATGTGCCAATGAGACTTTGTGGGGGATTATTAGAATTTGTTGGCCTTGTACATGGGCCACATCCTAAATCCCAACTAAATTCTGAAATTCCCATTTGGCCCATTCATGCTCGGGTGGTGTGTGTGACTAAAGTTTAGTCCCGCATTGCTAGTTGGAGTAGACAAACACCACCTTATAAGGTGGAGTATTGAGACACTTGGTGTGCTTGAGTGAACAGAAGGCTCTCTCCTGCGCACTCCTCCTCCTCCGCCGGCGCTCGATCGTCTCGTCACGTCACGTCACGTCTCGTCACGACACGCCGCGGGTTGCGGGAATCTCGCCGAGCCGAGCTTATATTTTTGCAGTCCGAGAAAAATTTATTGAGTCATTGATTAATAATTAACGGACGCGTTAATTGTTTTGCTGTTTCCGATTCTTTTGGATCGTGGAGACGTTACTGACTCGATCGTGGGCTGCACCCACGTCCTACCCGACTCACGCTATATAAGCAGAGGAAAAACCCTAGACGCTAGAACACACGCAACACATGGTCGCTCGCCGTCCTAGTTTTCAGAACCTTGCGCCGCCGTCTTCCAAGTCTTCTCCATCCCGTCTTCCGGCGTGCACCGGTTGAAGGGACAGTAGGCCTCCGGAACCCGCCTCTTGTAATCCTGTACGGGAGAGGGGCGATCAGGTATTTGGGGAGCGCACTCGCGCGACTACTGGATTCGAGTTCTTCCCCAACGACGATTTCTTCCCCGACATCGGCAGCCTCTTAATCGACGACATGGGTGACGCTTCCGCTTCCGCTTCTCCTTCCGCTGCCGCTGCTGCCACACTGTATGATCTGCTAATCTTTCTGTTTGAGTTACTACTACAATTTCTGCTAGTAGTATATGCTGTAGATTTGTTCTGTTCATCTACGGTATTGGTAGATCGTATCTGTTTATCTGTTGTACTGGTAGATCGCATGATTAGTTTAATTCTTATTATTCTAGTCATGTTTTGTTTACTGTTTTCACGAATTAAATCATATGCTAAATTGCTTATATTTTCAACAATTACAACCGCACTAGGGAAGGCAGCTAATGTAAAGGCTAGCTTTATTTTAGGGAATGTGAAGGCTAGCTAGTGATCTAATCCAATACTCTTGCAGTAACAATCTTGCACTACAATTTTCTCGAAAAAATAAAATCTTGCACCATCACGTATGTACTGAACAGATGATAACCATCTCTTTTGTGCCTAATGCTGCCATTGCTAAGAATTAGCATGAAGCTTTCCTTTCCCTAAGCGACCACGACGGGCTTGGATCACCGGCTAAATATACTTATCGAAACAGATTGTTACTCCTTTTCTGAAATATAGGATGTCACAGCAAGAAAGCAAAATATAGCTTAGGATATATGTAGTCTACTTTAAAAAAAACTAAAACTACAATTTAAATTTTCACAAAATTAAATCGGGCCACTGTGTCCAAATTTTCTTTGTTGGGCTTTTTGGAGAGTCGTTTGGGGTGTCGAGATGCTCTAAACGATTTGTGTTACGTTACCGTGGCCTGCTGTCAGCTTCTACGCATTTGGCATTAGTTGTAGCTGGGGGCAGTGGTGCTAGTGTTTCGACCCATATGATACAAAATTAGTAGTTCCATGCCATATGGTGTGAGCGGAGGTTTTGCCTCCCGAGTTATCGTACTCCCTCTAATGTAAAAAAAAAATCAAAAATCATAATTATATGTTTTAAAAAATTCTGAAAAATTCCGAGTGTAGCCAATATTATATTCCGTGAACGTGCAAAATAGCAACTTCAAATACTTTGTAATATGAGCTACACAAAAATAATAAAAGTGTTGATCTAGGTATGTGATACGTCTCCAACGTATCCATAATTTCTGCTGTTCCATGCTTATATTATACCATTTGCTACATGTTTTATATACACTTCGTATCACTTTTATGCATTTTCTGGGACTAACCTATTAACAAGATGCCACAGTGCCAGTTCCCTGTTTTCTGCTGTTTTTGGTTTCAGAAAGTTACTTCTGGAAATATTCTCGGAATTGCACGAAACAAAAGGCCAGGTCACTATTTTTCCAGCACGTACACGGAGTCCGAAGGAGAGACGAAGAAGAGCCACGAGGTGGCCAAACCACAGGCTGGCGCGGCAGTGGGCCCAGCCGCGCCGCCATGTGGTTTGGGCCCCTCGGGGGTCCGCCGACATCGCCCCTTCGCCTATTTATTCCCCGAGACGCGAAAACCCTAAAACACCGAGCCTTTCATCCAGAACATATTCGCTGCCGCCGCCGTCGTCAACCCTAACTCGGGGGGTTCCTGAAGCTCTTCCCGGCACCCTGCCGGAGAGGGGAATCATCACCGGAGGGCTCTACATCGCCATGCCCGCCTCCGGAGTGATGCGTGAGTAGTTCATCCTTGGACTATGGGTCCATAGCAGTAGCTAGATGGTTGTCTTCTCCACTTGTGCCATCATGTTTAGATCTTGTGAGCTGCCTATCATGATCAAGATCATCTTATTGTAATGCTACATGTTGTGTTTGCTGGGATCTGACTTATATTGATACCTATGTGGAGCTGAATATTATATTATCATGTCTATGTCATTTGTGATCTTGCATGCTCTCCGTTACTTGTTGAAGCCTTGGCCACGTGAATACTTGTAACTCCAAGAGGGGGTATTTATGCATGATAGTTGGGTTCAACCTCTATTTAACCTGGGATAGTGACAGCAAGTTCTAAGGTTGTAGATGTGTTGTTGCCACTAGGGATAAAACAGCAATGCTTTATTCAAGATGAATGTATTGTTTACATTACGCACATTACTTAATGCAATTGTCTGTTGCTTGCAACTTAATACTGGAAGGGGTACGGATGTTAACCGGAAAGTGGACTATTTAGGCATAGATGCATGCTGGATAGCGGTCTATGTACTTTGTCGTAATGCCCAAATGAATCTCATAGTAGACACCACAGCTCACACATGCATGTTATATGCACTTATCAATTGTCAATTGCCCAGCTGTAATTTGTTTACCCAGCATGTTAGTTATCTTATTGGAGAGACACCACTAGTGAACTGTGGACCCCGGTCCATTCTTTTACATCTGAAATACAATCTACTGCAATCATTGTTCTCTACTGTTTTATGCAAACAAACATCATCTTCCATTCGATACGTTTAACCCTTTGTTTTCAGCAAGCCGGTGAGATTGACAACCTCACTGTTAAGTTGGGGCAAAGTAGTTTGATTGTGTTGTGCAGGTTCCACGTTGGCACCGGAATCCCTGGTGTTGCGCCGCACTACACTCTCCACCAACACCTTCGAAGCAAACCTCGTTTTCCTACTGGTCCGATTAAACCTTGGTTTCATACTGAGGGAAAACTTACTGCTGCACTCATCATACCTTCCTCTTGGGGTTCCCAACTGACGTGTGACGTACAAGCAATTGTTTCTGGCACTATTAACCTAGAGCCACCAACAACGTTTTCTGGCGCCGTTGCCGGGGAAAACAGAATTGCTTCTACAAGGGGAGTCTCTCACACCCAATCTCTTTACTTTGTTATTTGTCTTGCTTAGTTTATTTTTATTTTGTTTTGTTTGCTTTCTCTATATCAAAAACACAAAAAAATTAGTTACTTGTCTTGCTAGTTTATTTTTATTTTGTTTGTTTGCTTTCTCTATATCAAAAACACAAAAAAATTAGTTACTTGCATCTAGTTTATTTTCTGTTTAGTTTTTATTATTTTATCATGCCTCTCCCTAAGTACACTTTAAAAGAAATATCTGTGGGTAGTGGGTCTATCATCGGAAGAGACAACATTGAAGAATTTTTTAGTCATGTTAGCAAGCTGAAAGATTTTGAAGATAGATCCTTGGTAGAACTTGCCCCTAATTATGAAATTGCTGCTGCCTCCTTAGTCCACATGCTTGAAGCTAGGTTTGTTAACCTTAACCCTATAATGCAGCATATGTTTCTTAGACTTCATGATATGGAAGAGGGGGAAAAGAAAGATTTTGTTTTAGAAACCCTTCTCAAAGAATTTGGAGATGTAGCTAGTGAAGCTAGAAAAGTTTTTATGCAATATAGGATGCTTGGTTATTACATTGATATCGCCAATATACTTGAAAAATTAGAGAAGGAAAGATCCAAGTACACTAAAGAAACTAGTTATGAAGGAGAGAATAAAATACCAATTCCTTTTAAGATTGCAGGAATGCATGAGGCACTAGAAAAGAACTTTAATTGGATTGTGCCTGAAAATTTATTTGACCTAAAAGTAAAAAGGGGAGTTTCTGAAACTTACATAGATAAAGTGCAATGCATCGTTGAGAAAACTTCTAAACTCTCCGTTGATGTTTCTTCACTTGACAACACTTGATTTTCACTTTCTGCGCCTAGCTGAAAGGCGTTAAAGAAAAGCGCTTATGGGAGACAACCCATCGTTTTTATTTGCTGTTATTTTTGTTTTCTTTGAGTCAAGGATTTTGTTACTTCTGTAGCAACTCCTTTGTATCTTTATTTTATCGCAATGTTGTGCCAAGTAAAGTTCTATATTGAAAGTTGATGCAAGATTTGGATTTCTGCGCAGTGACAGATTTTTAGCTGTCACGGATTTGAGCTTATCTCCCTGTAGAAAATTCAAAAAATTCTGAGAAAAATCACGCATATTCCTGAGATATGTACGCAACTTTCATTATTTTAGGCCAGATCCATCTGAGCAACTTAAGTGCCTCGAAAAAATTCGTCATTCCAGACTGTTCTGTTTTTGACAGATTCTGCCTTTTGTTTTGCATTCGCTCTTTTACTGTGTTTGTGTGGA
This sequence comes from Poa pratensis, assembly GCA_947311845.1. Lineage (NCBI taxonomy): Eukaryota > Viridiplantae > Streptophyta > Magnoliopsida > Poales > Poaceae > Poa > Poa pratensis. The sequence goes on along the minus strand of CAMZMU010000036.1, from coordinate 15,809,498 downwards.
TTTCTTTGCTCCACAAAGCATTGGTGGCTGTAGCTAATGTCCAGAAGCTTTGGGATTGATTGTATCATTACAGAATATGAGAATTTTTGATTATGCACTAACCCTCTAATGAGAACTGTCTTGAGTTTGGTGTGAAGGAAGTTTTCAAGGATCAAGCGAGAAGGGTGATATTATGTGATCAAGAAGAGTGAAAAGCCTAAGCTTGGGGATGCCCCCGTGGTTCATCCCAACCATATTCAGAGAGACTCAAGCGTCTAAGCTTGGGGATGCCCAAGGCATCCCCTTCTTCATCAACAAACTTATCAGGTCATCTCTAGTGAAACTATATTTTAATTCTTTCACATCTTATGCGCTTTACTTGGAGCGTCTGTGTGTTTTTATTTTTGTTTTTGTTTGAATAAATTCGGATCCTAGCAATCCTTGTGTGGGAGAGAGACACGCTCCGCTTTTTCATGTGAATACTCATGTTCTTCACTTATATTTGTTGAGTATTCTTAACTAGCTACTGCAGTGCTTTTAGCTCCTGTTTTTCATGCATCTCTTCGAGCTGTTAGCACTTGTTTATAAATACTCTCTTGCTGCATTATATTATCATTTGGAGAGTTTATGTTTAATAAATTATTGGTGTTTGTTTGGAAGAAAGAAAATGCTACATGTAGTAGTTGGTATTGGAAAAGACATATGCATTCTTGTAGATCATTGTCTTGTTTTGATTTGATGCTTTGCAATTGTTTTGAGCTCTCAAGTAGATCATGTTTAAGCTCTTGCATCATGTAGTTAAAGCCTAGTAGTGGAGAACTACCGTAGAGCTTGTTGAGACTTGGGATGCATATTTGTTCTCTCTAAGGTCTAGATATTTTCTGGTAAAATGTTTGAGCAACAAGGAAGACAGTGTAGAGTCTTATAATACTTGCAATATGTTTTTATGTGATTCTTGCTGTACCGGTTTATACTTGTGTTTGCTTCAAACAACCTTGCTAGCCTAAACTCTGTACTGAGAGGGAATGCTTCTCGTGCATCCAAAACTTGAGCCAAAACCCATGCCATTTGTGTCCACCATACCTACCTACTATGTGGTATTTCCTGCCATTCCAAGTAAATATTTCATGTGCTACCTTTAAACTATTCAAAACTTTATTACTCCTTATTTGTGTCAATGTTTTATAGCTCATGAGGAAGTATGTGGTGTTTTATCTTTCAATCTTGTCATTTACTTCTGACAGACTTTCACCAATGGACTAGTGGCATATACATCCGCTTATCCAATAATTTGCAAAAAGAGCTGGCAACGGGGTGCCCAGCCCCAATTAATTACAACTTTCATTAATAATTCTCTTCACATGTTTTGCCCTGATTTATCAGTAAGCAACTTAATTTTGCAATAGACACTCCTCCATGGTATGTGAATGTTGGAAGGCACCCGAGGATTCGGTTAGCCATGGCTTGTGTAAGCAAAAGGTTGGGAGGAGTGTCATCTATAAAGAAACTAAAATACATGTGTAAACAAAAGAGAAGAGGGATGATCTACCTTGCTGGTAGAATAACGTCCTTCATGGGAGCCGCTCTTTGAAAGTCTGGTTGACAAGGGGGTTAGAGTGCCCACTACCATTCGTTGACAACAACAAACACCTCTCAAATACTTATTTTGTGCTCTCTATATGCTTTCGAAAACTTAAAAAGCTCTAGCACATGATTTAATCCCTGCTTCCCTCTGCGAAGGGCCTATCTTTTACTTTATGTTGAGTCAGTTTACCTACTCCTTTCTATCTTAGAAGCAAACACTTGTGTCAACTTTGTGTGCATTGATTCTTACATATTTACTTATTGCACTTGTTATATTGCTTTATGTTGACAACTATCCATGAGATATACATGTTACAAGTTGAAAGCAAATGCTGAAACTTAATCATCCTTTGTGTTGCTTCAATGCCTTTTACTTTGAATCTATTGCTTTATGAGTTACCTCTTATGCAAAACTTTTTGATGCTTGTCTTGAAAGTACTATTCATGAAAAGTTTTTGCTTATATGATTCATTGTTTACTCTTTATCTATTTGTTAGCAAACTATAGATCATTGCTTTGAGTCACTTCATTCATGACATGAGCCTTGCAATATATTGATCAAGATTGTGTGAAAGCATGTCTCCTCAGAAATTATTTGTTGTTATCGTTTTACCTACTCGAGGACGAGTAGAACTAAGCTTGGGGATGCTTGATACGTCTCCAACGTATCCATAATTTCTGCTGTTCCATGCTTATATTATACCATTTGCTACATGTTTTATATACACTTCGTATCACTTTTATGCATTTTCTGGGACTAACCTATTAACAAGATGCCACAGTGCCAGTTCCCTGTTTTCTGCTGTTTTTGGTTTCAGAAAGTTACTTCTGGAAATATTCTCGGAATTGCACGAAACAAAAGGCCAGTCCCTATTTTTCCAGCACGTACACGGAGTCCGAAGGAGAGACGAAGAGAGCCACGAGGTGGCCAAACCACAGGCTGGCGCGGCAGTGGGCCCAGCCGCGCCGCCTGTGGTTTGGGCCCCTCGGGGGTCCGCCGACATCGCCCCTTCGCCTATTTATTCCCCGAGACGCGAAAACCCTAAAACACCGAGCCTTTCATCCAGAACATATTCGCTGCCGCCGCCGTCGTCAACCCTAACTCGGGGGGTTCTGAAGCTCTTCCCGGCACCCTGCCGGAGAGGGGAATCATCACCGGAGGGCTCTACATCGCCATGCCCGCCTCCGGAGTGATGCGTGAGTAGTTCATCCTTGGACTATGGGTCCATAGCAGTAGCTAGATGGTTGTCTTCTCCACTTGTGCCATCATGTTTAGATCTTGTGAGCTGCCTATCATGATCAAGATCATCTTATTGTAATGCTACATGTTGTGTTTGCTGGGATCTGACTTATATTGATACCTATGTGGAGCTGAATATTATATTATCATGTCTATGTCATTTGTGATCTTGCATGCTCTCCGTTACTTGTTGAAGCCTTGGCCACGTGAATACTTGTAACTCCAAGAGGGGGTATTTATGCATGATAGTTGGGTTCAACCTCTATTTAACCTGGGATAGTGACAGCAAGTTCTAAGGTTGTAGATGTGTTGTTGCCACTAGGGGTAAAACAGCAATGCTTTATTCAAGGATGAATGTATTGTTTACATTACGCACATTACTTAATGCAATTGTCTGTTGCTTGCAACTTAATACTGGAAGGGGTACGGATGTTAACCGGAAAGTGGACTATTTAGGCATAGATGCATGCTGGATAGCGGTCTATGTACTTTGTCGTAATGCCCAAATGAATCTCATAGTAGACACCACAGCTCACACATGCATGTTATATGCACTTATCAATTGTCAATTGCCCAGCTGTAATTTGTTTACCCAGCATGTTAGTTATCTTATTGGAGAGACACCACTAGTGAACTGTGGACCCCGGTCCATTCTTTTACATCTGAAATACAATCTACTGCAATCATTGTTCTCTACTGTTTTATGCAAACAAACATCATCTTCCATTCGATACGTTTAACCCTTTGTTTTCAGCAAGCCGGTGAGATTGACAACCTCACTGTTAAGTTGGGGCAAAGTAATTTGATTGTGTTGTGCAGGTTCCACGTTGGCACCGGAATCCCTGGTGTTGCGCCGCACTACACTCCTCACCAACACCTTCGAAGCAAACCTCGTTTTCCTACTGGTCGATTAAACCTTGGTTTCATACTGAGGGAAAACTTACTGCTGCACTCATCATACCTTCCTCTTGGGGTTCCCAACTGACGTGTGACGTACAAGCAATTGTTTCTGGCACTATTAACCTAGAGCCACCAGTATGCATATTTTCTAATCTCTAAGTTTATCAGATTTTGTTATTTTTGTGTAGCCTATAATATAAAGTATTTCTAATTGAAATTTTGCACATTTGTGGGATACATCAGCTATATCTGGGTTTTTTCAGAACTTTTTGAAATTCAGAAAATAGTTTTCGAAAAAAATTAAACGGAGGGATTGATTACCCCCAAGAGCAAGGGATCACCGTAGCACCTCTCAATGTGGAAGTAAGGTATCAATCCGCAGGAGCAAGAAGGAAAAGTTATCTATTCCCTACAACTAAAGTGTCACAAGTTTTAGTTGATTATGCACTAAACAAGTTTGGAGAACAAGGTGGTTGATGGATGGGAGTAACCAAGCAAGAATGTAAAGTGTCCCAATCCTCTTCAATGCAAGAGGACAAGACAAAAGGTAGCACGCAAAAGCTCTCAAAGAGAGAGAAAGCCCAATCCTCTATGCAGCAAGAGGACAAGCTCAAGTGTGAGTTTCTTATAGGAACAATGGACATGGGTTCATGGGTTCACTTAATCCTCTCTCCCTCATCTGCTGTGATTATCATGTTATAGATAAAGTACACACAATTGTCATGTTTTAATGGTAGCTTTTATAACGGCTATATGTCCTAAAACACATAGTTGAAAGAAGTACTCATTTGTGTTGCTAGGTCACCCTCATAAGGCTAGCGTGGTTGCTCTCACTCCCACATCATACTCTTTCTTTTTACCCCCAGATAAAGGATGTTGGGCGGTACTGTGTCACTCAATACCTATGCCGTGTCACATCGGCCATCCCGTACCCACATACATCATACTTCTTTAAGAACAATATTCAACCAAAGTATGACAAGTCATAAAAGATCCAACACAACGGTAAATGCATAACAAATCATCTCATACCATAATATTCACCACAAAGGTATTACTAGATGACCGTAATCATGTTTAGCAGCTCATACGGTACTAATTAGTGAAGCTCAAGAGAGAGGAGAGATACATAAGTTACCACCACAAACCCAAGTCCAGGGGTGGACTACTCCCCCTTCATCATGGTGATGATGGTAGAGAAGTTCTTACTGTAGATATTGATGATGAACACGCCGGAGGGGGTGGAGCCCTCCGGAGGCGATTCCGGCGGCGTTTCCCCCCTCCGATCTTCTCCGGCGGCAGCCTTCTATCTCTTTGTTTCGTGGTTTTCTGTTTCTCCGCCGCCTCCCTCCAGAGAACGTCGGGGACAATTTTTATAGGCGTTTTTAGGTCACGACTAGGTCGGTGGAGCAAAGATCGACGGCGGCAGAGCCTCGAGGCCCAAAAGAGCTGGTCCCACGCGCCCAGGTACAGGGGCCGCGTGGGGCCCTCTCATTTCCAGCTGGTTGGGCTTCTGGCCTTCATTTTAAGCCCATTGCGTTCGTCTCGAAAATTCTGAACCGTGCTCTTTGGCCTTGCCCTTTTTGGAGTCCCGAAGCTCCCGGAAAGTCTGAAACACTAAAAAAGACGTTTTCTGGAAAACAGGGTTAATTCCAAATAAATGGGAAAACTATGAAGTATTCCCAAAATCATTATAAAACATTGATATAACCCTTATATGATGCAAATATGATTGGAATATAAGTAAAATAATGCAAAGTTCATGTATGCATTTTACATGCATCAACATCCCCAAGCTTAACCCATGCTCGTCCCGAGTATGAAGGTGATAAAACTAACATGGACTTTGCATTTTAATACTAACAATGGATATCAAAGATGATTACTATTGCTACATAGAGTCAAATGATTCATTCTTAAAAGGAGTAGCAATATGCAAGATAGTTTATGAAGTGATATCAAGTATTCAATGCAAGGATGTTCAATGATAATTCAGAAAGTGTAACATGAATGAAAAAGTATTATGGACCACATGTATGCATAATGATAAGTAAGAACATCCTACAATGGTCATAGAGTATTGATGGAAATCTGAATATAACAGGTGGACACTTTGGAAAGATATATATGAGTAGAGATAAAGCATGCATAAGTTTCATCTAACTTCTGAACTCTTCTACTTAAGTTAATGATTGCAATATGGTATTCATTGGTGTCAAGCTCTCATTGCCCCTATCATAGCATTTTGAATGATTAAGGTTAAAGTGAAAGCAAATATGAGTAGTGTGCTTGACAAAGTATAGGTTGAATGTCTCATGCCCCTTGAATACAAGTACTTACACCATGTGTTACTCAACTTGGGAAACAAAGCAAGTTCAATTAAATATTATTGTAAGCATAATAGTATCATCAAGAGCGTCAACTGGGGTACCTCTTGTCCCAAGATATGGAACAAGCCCATATCAAAATGACAAGACAAACAAACAAAATGAACAATCTCAACACCCTTTTTATTTACCATTTGGAATAGTTTTTTATTGCAAGGTGTATCACAGAAGGTTCACCATAGTATGTAAGTAAATTTCCACCATGAATGATGCATGGCTTAGATTAGCGGCCCATGCGTCTCTCTAAGACTACTCATAGTGGGGAGTAACATAGAGTAGTAACATGCACATGTTACTAGTCTATGTTACTACCTCTATAGTGGGTAGTAACATATATGTGGTGTCATGCAAGTGTGCATTTATTAGATTGTAGACTCATATTGCATTGGAATATGTGATGTTACGGTAACTACCTATGTTACTCTATTTGCCTCTCTTTTCATTAATTACATGCCACGTCATCTTTTTTGCTTATGTGGCATCTATGTTACTACTTATGTTACTCCCACTATGGGTAGTCTAACCATTTACACAAACTCATTTAAACTCACTTTATTTTCACATTTATTTCAACATGATAAGCATCCATAGACAAAAGCACATGATATCAACTAAATGAGATGAAGACCGTGTTGAAAGCTTGCCATGTGACAGCACATATGGGCTAACTTCCAACCCAAAACATTCATCAAGCCACACACATCCTAATCTTAATCACAATGGGTCAAGTTTTATTATGCAAATAAAAGAACATTGTGCATCAATTTCGTGAGAGCTATATAACCAATTTTTTTCCATTGCAATCAATAACATAAACATTTTCATTCAGAGGTAAGATAACACAAACAACATGTTAAACATACTCGGAATAGCATAAAGCCAATAGGTAGATATGGTGGACTCATTGGAATAACTTTGGTTGAAAGTGTTGGAAACAAGTTTTTACTTGTTGCAGTTTTTGGGCTAGCAAAAGGGAGAAAGTTGACCATCTAGATGCATGCATGAGTGCCCATAGAACTAACTAATCCATGTTAAACCAAGTAAAATAACAATCAGCACCAAAACATGAATAAGTGATAGCTCTACAAAAAGAATTTGCAAACTATTACTCATAAACAAGCTCATGAATCATGCAACTATATGTATCATTAAAAATCAAGTCAAATATCCCTTTTCCCAATCTTATAAAAGCATCCAACATATTTCAACCCATATTTCCAGTAGCTCTCTCATATATAAATGATAGTGTGGTGGTCTCTCAAAGAATCAAACCAAAACAAACAAAAAGACGCTCCAAATTTATGCGATAAAGTGTTTCGATCGAAAAACAGAAGTTGGACGTGTGCAAACCGAGAGTGTGTAGGTCCAGTGGGGTTGTCTTCATATCCCCAAGCTTATGGTATTCACCATCCTTGGATAGCTCTTGGTGCATCTCCTCCAATCCCTGTGAAAAAACTTCAAAACACCGTTTCTCCCATTTCTTTTCTGTGGGGTGCATTAATAGTGATAAACAAATATGTTTCTTGCTGCATATAATCCTTGAACAAAAAATCATATGAGATGTCCAGAAAGTGTATAATGTTGTATGCCTACTCATAAACTCAATTGGATCAAAAAGATTCAACTTAAAAGCTCAAAGCATGCATCAAACAAAATGGGACAGAATCTGTCCAGAAAAACAGCAGCAGCAAAACGTATTTTTCTACCCTACCAAACTTTCTCTAAAAATTCCTAACAAATTCATGCATACAGAGTGTGAAAAGTTGCAACTACAGTTCAAATATGAGCTCATTCGGAGTTACAGAATAAGAATTAAAAATCATACCGTGCACTGATTCGTGCAGGAATAAAATCTCCGAACGCTATAAGCAACTTTTTCAAACCAAAAAGGGTAAAACTTGGCACTTTATTGAAAATTGCAGAACCTAAAATAAAAACAAAGTCTCTTGATACAGCAAGAGGACACAAAGAAAATCACACAAAAAAATAACCGGGTTGCCTCCCGCAAAGCGTTTTCTTTATAGCCATATAGCTAGGCTTGATAGTTTTTAATGATGCTCCCATAGGAATAAGAGTTGAATATAAAAGAGCATCAGGAAGCAAATATCAAACACATTTAAGTCTAACCCACTTCCTATGCATTGGGATCATGTAAGAAAATAAATCAATAAAGCACAAAGTGACTAGCATAGGAAGGCAAAGCAAGTGCAACTTCAAAAATTTCAACAAAAAGAGAGAAGACTTAATATTTTTGAGATATATGAAATCATGTCTCCCTCTCTCATAAAAACTTTCAGTAGCATCATTGATAAACTCAACAATATAGCTATCACATGAAACATTCTTATCATGATCCATATGCATAAAAGTATCATTACTCTCCACATAAGCATAAACAGTTTCATTAGGAATAGCGGGAGTAAAACATTCATAATAATCATTGTAATCATCATATATAGGAGGCATATCATAATCACAATAAACTTTATACTCAATAGTGGGTGGACTAAAAATATCATATTCATCATCAAATGGGAGACATAGTATCATCAAACAAGTCAAGAACCTCCCCAAGCTTAGATGATTGCAAGATATAAAAGGAACCTCACCAAGCTTAGTCTAGTGCACACAAGAATAGAAACTTAAGCGCTACGCTCCCCGGCAACGGCGCCAGAAAAGTACTTGATTACCCCCAAGAGCAAGGGATCACCGTAGCACCTCTCAATGTGGAAGTAAGGTATCGATCCGCAGGAGCAAGAAGGAAAAGTTATCTATTCCCTACAACTAAAGTGTCACAAGTTTTAATTGATTATGCACTAAACAAGTTTGGAGAACAAGGTGGTTGATGGATGGGAGTAACCAAGCAAGAATGTAAAAGTGTCCCAATCCTCTTCAATTTAAGAGGACAAGACAAAAGGTAGCACGCAAAAGCTCTCAAAGAGAGAGAAAACCCAATCCTCTATGCAGTAAGAGGACAAGCTCAAGTGTGAGTTTCTTATAGAAACAATGGACATGGGTTCATGGGTTCACTTAATCCTCTCTCCCTCATCTGCTGTGATTATCATGTTATAGATAAAGTATACACAATTGTCATGTTTTAATGGTAGCTTTTATAACGACTATATGTCCTAAAACACGTAGTTGAAAGAAGTACTCATTTGTGTTGCTAGGTCACCCTCATAAGGCTAGCGTGGTTGCTCTCACTCCCACATCATACTCTTTCTTTTTACCCCCAGATAAAGGATGTTGGGCGGTACTGTGTCACTCAATACCTATGCCGTGTCACATCGGCCATCCCGTACCCACATACATCATACTTCTTTAAGAACAATATTCAACCAAAGTATGACAAGTCATAAAAGATCCAACACAACGGTAAATTCATAACAAATCATCTCATACCATAATATTCACCACAAAGGTATTACATAGATGACCGTAATCATGTTTAGCAGCTCATACGGTACTAATTAGTGAAGCTCAAGAGAGAGGAGAGATACATAAGTTACCACCACAAACCCAAGTCCAGGGGGTGGACTACTCCCCCTTCATCATGGTGATGATGGTAGAGAAGTTCTTGCTGTAGATGTTGATGATGAACACGCCGGAGGGGGGTGGAGCCCTCGGAGGTGATTCCGGCGGCGTTTCCCCCCTCCGATCTTCTCCGGCGGCAGCCTTCTGTCTCTCTGTTTCATGGTTTTCTGTTTCTCTGCCGCCTCCCTCCAGAGAACGCTGGGGGACAATTTTTATAGGCGTTTTTAGGTCATGACTAGGTCGGTGGAGCAAAGATCGACGGCGGCAGAGCCTCGAGGCCCCAAAGAGCTGGTCCCACGCGCCAGGTACAGGGGCCGCGTGGGGCCCTCTCATTTCCAGCTGGTTGGGCTTCTGGCCTTCATTTTAAGCCCATTGCGTTCGTCTCGAAAATTCTGAACCGTGCTCTTTGGCCTTGCCCTTTTTGGAGTCCCGAAGCTCCCGGAAAGTCTGAAACACTAAAAAAGACGTTTTCTGGAAAACAGGGTTAATTCCAAATAAATGGGAAAACTATGAAGTATTCCCAAATCATTATAAAACATTGATATAACCCTTATATGATGCAAATATGATTGGAATATAAGTAAAATAATGCAAAGTTCATGTATGCATTTTACATGCATCAGGGATCACTTGAGCTTGGGAGGCAAAAGCACTTTTCGCATGCCATATTGATATATTTATGCATAGTGGCGTGTGTTGTTTTTAGACACTCCGAGAACAAATAAAAAGAAGAACAAGGGGATAGTACCCAAAAAAAATATGGTCAAATACTGGTTGAGTGAGTGTTTTTTGGTCAAATGCCCCGCCTTCGGCTGCACCACCATCGTCCTCCACGGCGACTCGTTGTTGGTGGACCAGGCCAGGTCCACCGCTGACCTCTCCCGCGGCCTCCTCGGCGCCATGGCCAAAGATACCCTCGTCTACAAGGTTCGACCAAGCATCATCAGTTCCTCGTCGTCCAGGGCCACAACGATTTGCTGCAACACTAGATGGACACGTGCGATGACTCGTAGCCTCTTCTCTTCAGGATGGTCACCAAGCTCGTCAACAGGTTGTTACCCCTCACTGAGGTTCTCTTCAAGGTTCGAATCTTGCTCGATGTACTCTCCTTCTTACATCATGTTGAGCTTGAATTGGTTGCTCCTTGAAGGAGTTGGTCGGGGCCGAGGCTCGAGGTGGAGTGCGTCGAAGGCTATTTCAAGGCGGACACCATCGTGGCCAGCATGGATCGACTCGCTCAAGGCCATAACCACCGTCTTCACCGGGACTGGCGTAGTGGCGGGGCTCCATCCGTACAACCCAAGTCCAACCGTCCGCATCTCCGGCAACGACGACCAAGTATCATGCTTGTGTAAAGTGGCCGCCCCATTCGGCGTCTTGTTCTACGCAGTCAAATTCCGTTGTCGTGACTACTACTTTACTTTGCATCAATTACTCCAAGAAAATAAGTGGATGCCTACCATACTCTGCCTTTACCGCAGTGCGATGGATGATTTTATCTATTAGTTCACCTCTTCGTTTTTACTTCTTATAATAATTGTACTAAACATTTGTACTTATTTAATTGTTTTTATCATATTGTGGTTTTTTTATAAATATAAGTTTTATATTACTTAATTATCATTGGTTATCATATAATAATGTTTCTCAATATTTATTATTGTGGTGTACTCTATATATTTGCAATCTATATCATTGCAAATATTCCGAGTTTAACGTATTTTAAGATAGTTAGAGTATTTAAATAAATTATTTCAAATGCAAGAAAGAATAAAGGAGAAAATCATATGACCTCTCGGGCTAATTTGTGTGAATTACATCAATATGGTGCAGATGTGTGTGTGTATGGTAGAGATGACTAAATGGAATGCTAAAGAATGTCTTGACAGAAGTTTCTAGGTTATGATTTGGTATACTCACAAAGAAAATTTCTAGAGTATAGAAGAGGATTTTGTCACGGAAACATTTTCATGCTACTGTCGACTTTTCGGGCTACTAAGGTGTGAAAAGGCGCTTTTTTGGGATTCATCATGCCTTCATGGATCGAGGTCAAAGGATTTTGCTCCCCTTGTGTATGATATTGCCAACAAAAAGAGTTGCACGATTCGGAAAGCTCTTGACATGGACTTTTGGGTCTCGCAAATTAATACCGAGGAGGACTTACTCTTAACCATATCCCTCAATTTGCCAAGCTTTGGGAGATGTTAGAGGAAGTTGTCTCTCCCATGACATGCCGGATAAAATCACTTGGAAGTTCACGAAGAATGGAAGTTACTCGGCGGCCTCGGCGTATAAGATGCAATTCTTGGGGCAATCACCTCAACAATGCCGTCCTTCATTTAAAAGCCTTGGGCTCCCCCAAAGTGCAATATTTTTGCTTGGTTGGTCATCCAAATCATGTGTGGACGGCAGAGAGACTTGAGTGAGGGGTTGGCCAAATTGTGGCCTTTGCAAGCTAAGGAACCAAGTGCAAAAATCAGCCGCACATGTCGTTTCACCACTAGATTTTGGACATCTTTAAAGAGTTGGATTGGACTACATGACCTTGTCCCAGGAGATTGGTAAGCTATCGATACCGTTAAAGCTTGGCGGGGTAAGGTGATGCACAAGAAGGGAGATGCAAGAAAGGCTTTGGCTTCCCTTGCATTTTAGTCATTTGGGTCTTCCGAAACAAATCAACAACACAAGCCATGCTCGTTGAGATGATCAAAGAGGAGGTGAACATGTGATGTTTCGCCGGGGCCAGCGGCCATTTGTAATATAATGTCGCGAGAGTAGAACCTTTTCACCTGGTGCCTTGGCCGGTTGGGTCATGGCTTGACATGCAACAAACTCTAAAACTCCTCTCTTATTTAATGAAGATGGCAAATATTTTGCCTTGTTTTTATTAAAAAAAATCAGGCCACACGAGTCTTACATACAATAGAGAGTTCACTAATCTTATGATGACGTGTATCTCCTCTGTAATTGGTATTAATATACCATAACTCTAGGTAAGATAAAATTTAGGGCCTATTAATTTCATTCGTAGGATTGGAACGACATAGGAATAGGAAAAATAATAGGATTGCAATGTCATGCACAATCTAATCCTATAGGATTTACTATGTACCAAAGTTTGTTTGATTCATCAAAGGAATTGTAAGAGGAGCTTGCACTGGATGTTAGAATTTCTATGAGAAGTAGTACAAATGATTTCTTTGGAAAAAATTATCCAAATCCTACAAATCAAACAAACAATATAGAACTAGTACAAAAAATCATCCAATCCTATAGTATTGAATCCTCCAAAAATCTTATGCAAGAATCAAATGAGTCCTTAGTACAGTATATAGAGCATTCGCCCGAGACTAGCAGCCTAACTGAACTAGTCGATGTTGCTGATCGGTGATATTTGTTTCTAAGTGGTGCATACAGTTGTCGTGTGGGCTTACACCTGAAAATTGGATATTTGTTTTTCTATGTGTTCACTAGAATCTTGGCGTTAAGAAATATATACTTATAAAATATAGTGGCTAATAGAAATAGGCTATGCCCTCTAAGGAGAACGTTGCAAAGCGCAATAATAACAAGAATAAAATGTTAATTTTGCGAGAAGGAAACAATTCAGAATATTTTCGCACGAACTGTTGCTCGCCCTCAAAACTCTATGATTTCAAACCTCTATAACTTTTTATCTATAAATTCAAATGACATGTTTCTTTTTTCTATAAGTCACAAATTAAATTATCTGTGTGATTCCACCGGTATCATGAGGGTTAGACAAGTAGATAACATTTGGTGAATTCTTTGCTTATGTTTGTTTATATTTGAATGTTTAGACGATTTCGGAAACATGGTTGTGTACAAAGATTTTGTCTGAAATCTAGAACTTTAGGAGTACCTTGAAGAGTCAAACAAGCACCCACTTTGACCATATTTCACCCATATTTTCAACTATGAATTTTCACAAGCAATTTACAAGTTGTGTGATACTTGTTAAAATTAATTTGATGTTTAGTATTGATCAAGCAAATTCATATGTATACTACCGATCATGATGGTAATAATTTATTAGCTTAGTCCAACCGATCGTGTTTGTACTCCTGGTCTACTTATGTATACTAGTTGTGCTCAGATGTGCTTATTAAAATAAAATTATGACTTGCGACAATATCCCTGAATATATATTTAAAAAAACTTGAGATCCATGTTAACTATGGATGTTTATGAAAATGGTATTTATAAGAATTATGATGATGACATGTGATTTCAGTAAAATTCTCAAAGGCTTATTTTTTAATTAACTCATATATCATCACCATAATTCTCTTAAACACTATTTTAGAAATATCTCTTGTCAAACACATGTTATCCGAACCCCCGTATACTTTCGTATGGCGGACCGTGGCAGACACGGCGGAATGACCGTTTGGTGTGGTGAAAGTGCACCACCTCTGCAGAGTGTAAATCTATTCGAATAGCCGTGTCCGCGGTCATGGACGGTTGGAAAGGTCCCCGATCTAGGCGTACGGGCAAATTTTATGTTTTTTTTTATAAAGAAAAGTGTTTTTCTCGGTGGAAACAAGGAGGCATCAAGAAGGTACCTGGGAGGTACGGAAATGGGAGAAGATGGTTGGTCTCGGGGAGACAATCAGTCTGATCTCACGGAAAAGAAAAAGGGGTGTCCCCATCCTAGTGTCTTTGAAAAGTTTTACAACAGTATTTCCAAAATGTGGAAATAGTACATGCTATTTCTACAAGAGAGAATTCTTTCTCTAAATGTTTTGTTTAACAAGGATATAGGGATGTTGTAATCTCTATGTCTAAAGGCATCTTTTGCGAAAACTAAGCCCTATAGCAATATATAGCAGCTATCCCAGTTTTCGAAAACGATTTATTGCATTACCATGAAAACTTGAGCCTGAGACATTCATTGTCTTTAATTATTTTAGTTTTCTTTTCTCTGAAGAAAGAAAAGAAAACTGGTTATGCTTATTCCTTGTCATTTCGACTAAGGTTATATATATAATCTTTGGAGCTGTGATGCTGAATTAGTGGGCATTATAACACCTTATCAAGAATAACGCTGATGAAAAAAATTGGTTAGGAATGGTCTAAATGGGGTCCCAAGTTAATATTTTTATACCTGGATTCCCTCTCCACTGCCAAGGATGCATATATTCTCCTGTGAGGAGGGCCAGAGGGAGGGCCTATGATTCATCCTAACTTCAGTTGGGATGCATAATTTGGAACTTGATTAACACTGTGCCTATGTGTTATGGAGCAGTTAAGGCGAAGCCAAAGGCCTTAAGGTTTTTTAAATGATTTTTCTGAGTATGGGATATTATCCCTTCGGGTACGCCCGGAATGCACGGATTTTATTCCCCCGAGTTGTAGTTTTGTCTCAATAGACACATCTATGTATATTAATTAGACCATGAGTACAAACACAATCAGTTGCATATAGCAACTGAAGTTAACAAGGATTAAGCTAATAAATTATTAATTTAATAGACACATCTATACATATTAATTATTCCCTCTAATTCATAAAAGTGTCATGATTTCGTTCAAATTTAAGCAATTTTGAAGTAAAGCCTTGTCACTTTATGTGGATTGGAGGGAGTAGATGCTTTTGTGACTTACTAGAAGGAAAACATGCACGTTGCCGCGTCAGTTCTAATACAACTGATGATAGATAAACAAACAATTTTGTTAGTGAAACATTCCTAGAAAATAGTAGCAACAATGAAGAAAATATTACCATTGGCTCACTCGTTTGCAACACAATCACTCAGTCATTCTCACATAAACAGAGAGGTAGAGAAGGGAACACGTATGTCAGTCGTAATAAGTTTAGGAGTACACCACTCAACAGAGAGAACAAGACCCCAGACAAAAAAGCTTAAATTCTGTAGATACTTAGTTAGACGATAAGAATACGAACACAATTATGAAATGTCATGAAAGTTAAGTTGTGTGCATGGTGTATGAAGATTTTTAACAAAAAGAATTTGAACAGAGTTCTGACAATTTTTACACAATAACGATATGATGAAGATTGCACACTCGAGAGATAGATTAGCCAAGATTTGATCAGCCATCGAGGTCCTAAAATCAAGTAGACTTTTCTGACATAACTTATCCTAAAATCAGTAATAGTCGGAGTAATTATGTCCTGTCATACTTAAATCAATTGCATCGAGTTAAGTCAGGGATGTAGGTGCTCTGTAGTCCCGGGGGCTTGACAGAGCCAAATGTGTGTGCGGAGAGACGGACAAAATTTGCGTCGGAATAGCTGTTTTGGTATAATACAACTCGAGAAAGCGGGGGACGAGAAACGGTATCGCGTGGCACAGGTTGCGCAACGCTATGGTGGGTGCTGGCGGCATAGAAAGGATAAGAGTTGTCGGAAAGCACCAATAGCTCCGAACTCACCATATCTCTTTTTTTAAAATCAAAATTACATCTCTAGGTTTTAATATTTTTGAAATAAAGAATACAAGTACGTGTACGTAATGTATGTACTCTAAAAGTTTTGTAAACAATATATATTGTATTTGGGCCTACACAAAAAGAGAAATTTTGAGATGAAAATGGAGCTATTTTTTTTCACGAACACATTTTTTTTTTGTGTAGCTGGGAATATCATTTTTCCACCGGAAGTTTCCTAGATACGTATAAACATGTGTATATATCCAACATATTTATTTAAACTAAATCGAAACTACATGTCTCGGTTTTTATATTTTTGAAATAAAGAGAAATTTTGAGAAGGAAATGGTGCTATTTTTCTTTTTCACATACATATTTTCGTTTTTGTGTAGTTGGGAATACCATTTTTTTCACCGGAAGGTTGGCAGATAAGTACAAGACATGTGATATATCTAACAATTTTTTTAAATTCAGTTTTAATATTTGAGAATTGTGAACTATAAAATGAGATATGAGTGGGGTCCATCGTGGGGTGTTTCACACTTAAGTATTATATTTGAAGAGTTATGGCTATAAAGTGATGTGTGAGTGGGCTCCATCTGATGTGTGTCAATACTCTATTGGAGCACATGTGGAGTAAGGAGAATGTAGCTTAGGAGAGCTTAGTATTGTTAAATGATAAGCGAAAAGCCAAAATTAAGCCCCGCCAGGGGTCCTCGTACGTAAGCACCGCTAGCTATATATAAGACGTCCCGTGCCCGTGTTTCACAAGGCCGGACACGCGCGGCGCGACGCCGGAGCAAAGCTGGCTAGCTACGGCCGGTGATCGGTCGACAATGGGGATGGCGGCAACGCTGTGGGACGTCCTGGCTAAGGCGGCCAACCTGGCGCAGATGGCCGCGATGCTCGTCGCCGTGGGCACGAGCCTCCAGCGCGTCCCGCAGAGCAACCGGGAGTGCGCGGAGCTGGAGCGGTGCAGCCGCAGGCTCCGCGCGTTCCTGCAATGGCCGACGGGCTGCGGGATCACGCTGCTGTGCTCGGAGATGGGAGGCCCCGTCGCAAAGGCGCTCGGCGATGCGGCCTTCCTCGTCGACTCCTACAACAGGAGCACGCTCTGGTGCCGCCTCCGGAGCGGCAGCAGAACGGCGACCCAGCTCCGTGACATGCAGGACGTCCTCAACTCCTACTGCAGCCTCCTGCTTTCCGTCAACGCACATCTTCTTCTATCACAACAGCAGGCAACTCATCAGCCCCCGTCGTCAGATACTACCACGTACGTGAACGTGAGATACAAACTAATTTGCTGCTGCAAATTACGTATTTTGATACCATGCTAAATTTTATTGGCAAGGCAGGATTCATGAGGTGAATGACCCATCGGTCAAAGTGCAAGAGGAGTAGGCAGGCAGACAGACGACACCGAGCTGGCTGGATGTGAGAGAAGCGTACCTACCATAGCGATTTCCCATGGATTACTGTACGAGGAGATTGGTTCCAATAGATCGATGGCTCCAATCGATTACTGTACAGAAGCGAATTGAAAAATCATATCTATGCATAGACTGGGAAATCATTTTCGGGTAGATGCATCCATTGTTAAAAAATAGAATTACAAGATGTAAAAAAAATCTAAAAAAAATTCGCATATACACCCATATATTTTATGTTCACAAAAAAAGTTTCGTCAAAAAATAACATTTTTGTGGCCTGTGTAATAAAGACAAATCCCGATGCTCCAAAATAAATTTTCACGAAACATTTCTTTGTTTTTCTTACTCAGGCCACAAAAAGTGTCATTTTTTAACAAAACTTTCTATCCGAACATAGAATATGCAAGTGTACGTGTATCTGAATTTTTATTGATTTTTTTTTGACATTTTTAAAAGTATTTGAAAATAATTTACATTACGGGTGCATCTTTTTTTTTTGCAAAACACAGTACAACGCAGACGCTCACATACACACGCATACACTCACCTCTATGAACGCACACACGCACACCCTACCCCTATGAGCAACTCCGAGAGACTGAGCCGGCGGATCAGGTGTTGAGATTGACGAAGTCACCACGGGCGCCTCGCTATCGACGGGAACGTCGCCTCCCACTGAAGAACATTCCACCTAAATGAGAAACAGCAACGTCAAATATGTGGTTTGAACTCTGATGGGTTGGTGTACAACTACCCAACTAACCATCTTGCCACAGACAAGTTCTCCTTTACGGGTGCATCTAGACACCCGAAATATGCTATGTTAAATGCTATGTTCTTTCCTCCCGTGCAATTCGCTTCTCTGTGTTATTGTTTTGAACCGGCCCGAGCTGCGTGTATTATTGTCTATTTATTTTCACGGGGTTTAACTAGGCCAAAATTGGGCTGTCTTCTAGGTTTCGTACATGTGACTGGATCCCAGCCCACCAGATAAAGAGAGCCAGAAAAATATCGTAAGCAAGGTAAGCAACTTTCCTGAATCTCAAAAAAAAAAAAAAGTAAGCAACTTTCCTACTACCTTCGATTCACGGTAATATAAAAGAGTATTAGGAAGGATAAAAACAGATCCAAATAGCGTCTATTTGTTCAAAACACTGTGAAACATATTTTTGGATTGAAAAGAGTATTACACAGATAAAAACATATGCAAAATATTTATATATGGTGGAATGGAAAGAGATGGAACCCTAGTACACATAAAAAAAATTATGTACTTTGCAACCAACTTGGAACTCACGTGCTATCACGAATCACGGCGCAAAATCTAAGGAACATTTTCCCCTCGGTTGTAAACAATTGGAAATAGAAAATATCAATTATAAGTCATCTACACATGGCATATAATTGCAATAAGAGAGAAACAAGTAGTTGCACTTGACATACAATTGCTACAAGAAACTCCCGTTGAACCACATGACCTGCAACTATGATATGAATCCCCATAGTTGCCTATGACACTAAAGAACAAAATAAGAAGCCATAGAGGTGACCGAATGCAGAACCGCTTCTCTCTAGTTGCATTTGTTTATTATTCTCCTAACCTACCGGTAGTATCCCTTCAATAAAAACCGATTACGAAAAATATTAAAGTTAAAATCATTATTAAAGAATATAAGAAACGTTGCATTGAATAATGTAAAAAAAAGAAAACAGGGATGTGCACTGATTGACACGAGTACAAAATGCAGAGTCAAATTAGGATACATGTAGGAAAAGGGGAAATAGAATGTGAAGAAGAATAAAATTAGTACAAAACAATGCAAACAACCTCTCTCAGCATGAGAAAAGCCTTGTGCTGCTGCAGCTTATTCCGAGTGAATAGCATAAAACTTTCACTTTGATGGCGAAATTTACTGCTTCGGAGCATTTTACGTTTTTGGATAAAAATCAACCGCTTCGAAACGAGATTTTTTTCAAATCGCGCTGAAGAGTGAACTCACACATAATCTGATACCAAGACCCACCAGGGTTGCTAACGTGGCAAAAGGTGGAAGACGCGGTGGGACGGCGTATTTCGCTGACTAAAAGGGAGAACGCTAGTTAGGTCAGTTTCACTCCCTCGCATTCCCCTCTCTCGGTGGCAACCTCGGTGGCGCACGTTTCGCGGGCGAGTGGTCCGAGACCTCGAGCATGGGGACCTCGCTGTAATGAAACGTGATTTGAGGGAACCAGCACAACGCACAAGGGTGTGGCTTATCTCATATATATAGGAGTGTAGAGGGTACAAATACAGGTATAATACACAGAAGCTATACGAGACTAAATACATAATCTAACACCCTCCCTCAATCTTAACTGTGCCCTGAAGTAATTAGCAAGTTAAGATTGCGTTGACAACCTTCGAAGAGAGGTAGTGACAGTGGCTTCGTGAAGATGTCAGCAAGTTGATCTTTGGAAGAAATAAACTTGATTTGAAGTAGGTTCTGTGCAACACGTTCCCTCACAAAATGATAATCAACTTCGATCTGTTTCGTTTGGGCATGAAATACCGGATTTGACGAGAGGTATGTAGCACCGATGTTGTGTAATATCCCAGCATTTAGGAGTTTACGAAGGGTAGAAATAGGAATTTGTGCATCTATATGCATGCATTTGAGAATCCTGAATAAATTTTTCGCAAATTAAAAACCCTAAGTGATCAGAGTTCATTCATCTTAATGAATAAGGTTTAGTTCATCTTAGGTGAATGCAAATAAATTTCGACATGACCTCTAGGTAATTTATTGGTTGTGGGAAATTTTGAATCCAATTTGAGTATTCAAATAATTTGAATTTGTAAAGTAATTCAAATTAAAACAATTAAGCAACAAAAACAGAATTAAGTAAATGAGTTTATAAATGTTTGAATAATTCAAATCTTTACAATAAATGTTACAACCTATTGAATTCTTGCAATGCCAAACAAATAACTTTATTGAATAATTACAATAATACATTGTCTTTAAAATTGAATTACAACAAATTGAAATATAAAAAAGGAATATTACAATTGTTCCTAAACTAAAATGTCTTGTAGTCCTTTTTCCTTCTTTTGACCTTAATTTCAATATTGTTTTCCTGCCAAAACAAATAAGAAACAAGACATAATACAAAGAGGGGTTAGAGGTTAGTTTAACTCTCAGTTTAGCAATGAAGTGCATTGCTAATTACATCATTGAGTGTAATTAGGAGATTAGGTATAGCATCTGTTCTTAAACCACAAACATTAGCCTCAGAGCAACATCATAGGCTGGGCAGCATTATAAATTCCACTTGGCAGTCAAAAATAAACAACCAAGGGAAGGATAAGATCAACCAGCCGAAAGCATCGGAGGAGGCACACAAGCTAGCAGCTTACACAAGCATTCAAAGGGACTCTGCTGTCAACAGCTCAGCAACTTCACCACAGGGAGATAAGGGCAAAGAAGGGACGCAGCAGCTAGCCAAAGTGAACTAACTCACTTCCACTAAATTCCCAGCTCGAGTTCATCTTCCACAACTCGCAGCACCTCACAAAACCATCATATCCACCACTGTTTCATCACTCAATCCTTGCCAAAAGCAAGAACAAGATGGGATAGAAGCACAAGGCCAAGCAGGAGCAAGGCGGGAAGGCCAGGAGCTAGGGAATAGCAAGCTGGAGCTGGAGGAACAGGCCAGCAAGGTGAACAAGGAGGATATCCACAAGAACTGTAGATCAAGCAACCAGGAAGAGCCACAAGCAACACAACAACACCACCATCACACCTGATCACAGGTTGATCCTCTATTTTCTCTAGCAAGTTGATCTGCTAGATACACATAAGTGGGGTGTAGTGTATTTCCCTCAGCTAGGCATAGAGATGCTACGCTATAACATCACAGGGAATTAAAATCACAAGCAAGCATCCGTTCTTATAAAGAAAAGGCCTTAGCCTGTGCATCATAGGCAGGGGATGTAAATCCACGAAATTGAGCAAAGGCATATAAGCAAATATTGCTAGGAATCGCACCTAGGATAGCACTGATCCAGCACATGATTTGTTGGGCACTAATCCATTTAAGAAGAGCACCACAACCACAAATCATATATCTAAATAGCACTATCCAAAAATTTCGAAATCCAATTTATCCAATAGGACTAGGCCATCATGTAAACCATTGTTAACCAAATAATAATTTCCAGCAGAGGCACACCTCTGAACACAAGGTTCAGAGTAGCACACACCAGCATCATCATCACCACCAACAAATAATATCAGTGGCATCATAGGATGATCTAAGAACATCACCGGAGCAGCCGAGCAGCTTAACACCTAAAATAGAAAATCTAGAATTACCACTGAATAGCTAGCATCACAGAGCAGGGCTCGGAGGCCAGGTGAGAGAAGAGAGACAGAGAGGAGTGAAACAGGAGCTTACTCATCGCCCAGGCGCAACCATGGCGGCATGGTGAGGCAGTGCCCACGCGGCCACAACGGCGCAACTTGGGGAAGACTTCTTCGTCCATCAGAGCCATCACCACCACGGCGGCACAAGGGAGAACCCTGCACCGAGCCACGGCAGGGCACCGGAGCAGCACGAACACGGCAAGGTCACCGAAACCCTAGTTCCGGGTTGGGGTCACGCACGGCCGCATCTGGCGAGGAGGAGTGCATCGCCGGGGTAGGAGTGGAGAGGACGGCGGGGCGCGTCGATTCCGCCCCATTACGGCGGCGGAGCTGGCCGGAGCACGCCTGGGATGGCCGGCGACGGCGGCGGCGACCTGAGGCGCGGGAGCGAGCGTGAGAGAGAGGGGATGTGGTGAGGACGATGGACTTGGGTCGGTCACCGACCGAGCCAGGTCTTGGGTGGGTTGGGTTCAACCCACTGGACACAGGGGCATTTTATTAATTTTGACAATCCTTTCTAAAAATTCATCCAAATTCAAATAATCTTCAGCTCTCATCTAAAATAAATAAAAATCAAATAAAATATAATTAAGTATCTATATTTTCTCTAGTTTTTAAAAGAGAATTTTAATAGAATTTTTGACGATCTTACCTCAGGGTAAAAATTAGAGTGATTATTTTTCCGAAATAAGGAAATTAGATTTCCAATTGAAATAAAATTTTGCAATCAAATAAGCACTAAAAAAAGATTTGGTTTTAACATCCATTAAGTTACTAATAAGATACTCACTATCAAAAATTATATTGCCATGATAGTTTTAGAATTCAAACAAGTATCCAAAATATTTTCCTAAAATAAAAGATATTATTATAAGTCTTTTCTTTAAGGAATATTCCAAATTATTCCAAGTAGTAAAATAAAATTCTTTATACAATAAAGTGCTCACTCATTTTAATATTCTTAACCATTATTATTTGAATAAGTTAAATCCTTGAATTAATCAATTTTACTTAAGTAATATTTCGAAATATGATAATACTTTTCAACTTAATAAAAGTGAACAACAATTAAGTTTGGAAGTTAAAACAATTCAAAATAATGTAACAGAAGAATATATTATGATCTTAATTAATCCTTATAACCTTTAGAGACTGCTTCACTTAGTACAAGAAATATTTGCTTCAAAAGTTATTCTTTTTGCCACTTCAGACAAAAACCTCATATTATTTATTTAAGTCTTAACAACTTAAACATGAAGTTCATTACAATTGAAATAAATCAACATCAAGCATCTATTATTACTATGCGTTACTAATATGTCGTGTGAGTTCACTTTTAGCATCGTAGAATATACTCTTGGTTGTGAATTAAATCTAAAGGTTAACCAAATCTCTAAAAAATCACCCAAACTTAACTCACACACAACATCGGGGATTACTTCGGGTTTTACAAAATGCATCTCATACTTATGCATTAAGCATGTTGCTTCTTTAAACATTAGTCCTTACTGGACCAATGATGCTGATTTTAGATTTTGGAGTTATATACTATATCGAAGACCTTGGCTGCATAATCTTGCAGTCAAAAAGGCAAGTTCACTCTTTCTCATGTCCTACTTGATTATGTTTATCAAAGTAAATGCAAAATACTATGGTTTATCATTGCATGAAAAAGTAAAACCTATTTTCGAATGATGTGAATTGCTATATATATATTGTTGGCTGGCAGATGGAACCATGGTATGATGTGGTTGGTGGAGGTTCCATTTGCACGGGAAAGTATTATCTAGGACTTAATAACCAATGCCGTCAGTGTTCTTGCGCCGTAAATTACGCGTTAACCATGAGACTTGGAATGGGACGGGAAAGTCATCTGTGATCTTCTCCCTTTCGCATGTCAACGGGCAGCTAGAGCCGTACGCTGTAGGTCTTGCGAGACTACATGCACATGGGTGGGACCCCTTAATGCCCACGGACTCTGGTGCCTATGATGGTCTGCAAGGGGATGCCTAGGTACCTACCGTGAGGGGTAGTGTATCAGGGGTGATTCAGCCATGCATGAATTGGTCTGCAAGAGGATGCCTAGGTGCCTACCGTGAGGGGTAGTGTATCAGGGGTGATTCTGCTATGCATGAATTGGGTGGGCATGCGGGGTTGTTGGAGAAGCACGGCGAATGGCTTGGATCATCGACTGGGCCCCATACCAAAGAGAGTGTGGACGGGAAAGATCGCCCGGTTGTGCAACAAGGCGTTGATCTCTTATGGGTAAAGCAACGCACCTCTGCAGAGTGTAAAAAAGTGTGACATGTTACTCCCTGTTCCGGGAAGGAGCTGCGAACGCTGCAGGAAAGGTGGCTCCATGAAGCCCTAGCACCTGTGAATGGATGACGGGCATAGTTTTCTGAAGATAAAATAAATCTTTTCCTAAAAATGTTTTACAAAGATATGCATGTTCATCCATGACCTTTTGGTATGGATGGTAGTTAGTGCATAAAACACTCTATTCCTGTTAAATGAACTTGCTGAGTAACGCTCGTGTTGCTCACTCTTTCCTCCATTGACCCCTGCTTAGATTTTTGGCGACATCAAAGGAGTTGACAGGATTCCATGATGACGTCGAGAAGATCTTCAACAAGGAGTCAAATCAACCCGGTGGAGCCTGAAGGAGTTAACCTCTACTTTGCCTAAGGAGGAGTGGCGACAACAGTGCAATGGTAGACACGACGCCAATAATGCTTACGGAGAAGACAAGGATTATAGGAAGGAGGAGCACTACTCCAGAAAAGATATTCCAGATGGATAGATTAGGGCTGTGACAACAGCAGTAGTGGATTAGGAGTTAGAAGTAGAGCTGGTATCCAGCTTAGTTCTACGACTTGGATCTTTTTGGGAGTTTCATTTGCACGAGACCTACTTCTGTTTGTAAAGGAGGTTCTCGAGATTTTGTACTGAATAATGTTGTAATCCTATAGTGTTACCTTGGACCGACTATGTTTCTGTTGTACTACTCTGAAGGATGTAATATTTACGGAATGGTCCTTCCGCGAGTATTATGTCAACGACTTGTACAGTACAACATGCAGTGGTGTGCTGGGTCACTACATGTTGTCACACCAAAGGACAGGAGGCTGATCCTGGGAGACTCCCAACTCGCGAAGCAAAGCCTGTAGCCAAATGAGCTCCGTTGTGGCATTGGCCACAGCCTTATATTCAGCTTCAGTGCTACTGCGGGACACCGTCGCTTGTTTGCGGGCACTCCAGGCGATCAAGTTAGGACCAAAGAAGACTGCATATCCCCCGTGGATCGCCGATCATCAGGATTGCCAGCCCAATCCGCATCTGAGAAAGCAGAAAGCTGAGCAGACAAAGCTGGTCGAAGATGCAGACCATAGGCTGCAGTGTGACGGACGTAGCGCAATATGCGCTTAACAGCAGACCAATGAGTATCCCGTGGTGCATGAAGATACTGACATACACGGTTTACTGCAAAGGAGAGATCAGGCCGGGTGATAGTGAGGTACTGAAGGCCTCCAACAATGCTGCGGTACTCAGTGGCATCAACATCAGACAAGAGAGATCCATCAACAGCAGAAATCGGATCAGTGGCAGACATAGGAGTGGTGGCTATCTTGCACTTGAGCATTCCCGCGCGACGCAGCAGATCCAGGGAGTACTTCTTCTGAGAGAGAGCCAGGCCACCATCAGGATAAGTAACCTCCAGACCAAGAAAATAGTGAAGCTTGCCCAAGTCCTTAACAGCAAAATCAGACCCCAGAGATGTAATGAGGCGATCCGTAGCGATGTCCGAAGAGCTGGCAAGAATAATATCATCAACGTAAACCGAGATGTACATAGTAACCTCAGGACGCTGTAGGAGGAACAAGGACGTGTCAGCTGTCGAGGGCACAAAACCATGTTTGTGTAGAGCAGAACCAAGGCGAGCATGCCACGCGCGGGGCGCCTGTTTCAGACCATAGAGAGCCTTAACCAGACGAAACAGATGATGAGGCTGTGCAGAATCGACAAATCCGGGAGGCTGTCGCATGTACACCTCCTCCTCTAAAACACCATGCAAGAAGGCATTATGAACATCCAACTGACGAAGGGACCAACCTCGAGTAACTGCCAATGACAGAAGACGCCGAATAGTGGTTGGTTTAACGACAGGACTAAAGGTGTCCTCATAATTAAGACCATACCGCTGTTTGAAGCCTTTAGCCACCAGACGCGCTTTGTAGCGCTCAATAGAAACATCTGCATGCTTCTTCACTTTAAAAACCCACTTGGAATCAATAATGTTGATGCCAGAACGAGGAGGAACCAGATGCCAGTGAGGAATACTCATAGCAGCCTGATAGTGACGGGGCTCAGCCGTAGGGTCAGCCTCGGCATGAGACATACATGCAGCAAGCCAAGCAACAGTGCCATCTTTCCGATCAAGAGGCTTGAAAATTCCACTGCGACTGCGAGTATGAGGGCGATGAACCACTGGAGCACGCGGAACAACAGGCGACAGTGCAGGAGGTGACGGGGACTCAGGCAAATCATCTGGCGACAGTCCAGGTGAACTCGTCGTTGGACTTGGCGATGGTCCAGGTGATGACGAACCAGCAGGCGTGCTGGGCGAAGCGAAGACAGGAGGCGCCCGAGCGGTATGGAACGGTCCAGGCGAGGCGGGCGAAGATGGGCCGACTCGCGGGGAGCCAGGCGGACCGCGCCCAGGCGAGGCAGACGGAGATGGGCCGGCCAACGGGGAGCCAGGCGGACCACGCCCAGGCGAGGCAGACGGAGATGGGCCGGCCAACGGGGAGCCAGGCGGACCACGCCCAGGAGAGGCAGGCGGAGATGGGCCGGCCCGCGGGGAGCCAGGCGGACCGCGCCCAGGTGAGGCAGATGAAGGTGGGCCAGAAACGGCCGGGGCAGGCGTCGTGCCTGGCACAGTCGACGAGGGAGCTGCATGGGGCATGCAGCGGTCGACGTCAGGGACATCTACAGTGTCGGTGATGTCCAGCAGTTGCAGCCGTGCTCCTCGACCAATTCCTGCACCATGGTTAGGCAACAAAGCAGGGGAATATGCAACATCCACAAATTGGTCAGGAGAAACACGAGAGGAATTTGTTGGTGTCGAGAATGGCATTGGTGGTGGTAATGCAGAAAAAGGAAACAAGTTTTCGTCAAACACGACATCACGAGAAATATAAACTCTATTGGTGGGAACGTGGAGACACTTGTAGCCTTTATGAAGTGAATTATAGCCAAGGAAGACACATTTTTTTGACCGAAACTCGAGCTTACGGCTGTTGTATGGGCGAAGATGAGGCCAACACGCACAACCGAAGATTTTAAGAAACATATAGTCTGGAATCTCCTGAAAAAGAAGCTCAAGGGGAGTTTTCATATTAAGAACACGAGTAGGAAGCCTGTTAATCAAGAAACAGGCTGTAGAGAACTGATACGTCCAAAACGTATCTATAATTTTTGATTGTTTCATGCCATTTTTATGCTTTTAGCACTTGTTTTATATTAAGTTTATTATTTATTTGGACTAACCTACTAATAGTTGCAAAAGTGCACAATGTTCTTGTTTTACTCTTTGATGTGTAGAAATTATCAAGAATACAAGAGGAAACCTTGTTGGAGTCGAATTGGGACTTTCCTGAAATCTGTCTGAGAACTTTTTACGAAGTTTGCCAGTTTGACCCTCGAAGATGACGTCAATGGAGACCTGGCTGTTACGAAAGTTGTCACAATTTTCCATACGAAGATTTTAAGCCCAGATCAGCCCAATCGGAGTTCGGACGCGGCCTGAGGCCCGTTTTGGTGGAACCCTAAAAGGGGGTGACGGAAATCCGAGAAGATATATAAAGGGAGGAAACCTAATTCGTGGAGGACTCCTCCACCCACGAATTTCAGCCACCAAAAGCCACGTTTTTGCCTCCCCCATGGATCCCATCTCCATGGGGGAGGGCTCCCGAAGCCATGAAGGAGGAGGCTAAGGGGCGGTGCTCCCCATGAACCGGCGGCGGGAGGAGCCCCCGCACCGCCGGTGCCGGCGCCGCCCTGCGCCTCTCGCTGCCCTCTCCGCCGTCCGCCATCTCCATCACCATCTCCTCCTTGTATTCAGTGGTTCATCCTCCCACAAACCTCTGTACCGTCCTATGTAAACATGGTGTTTGATGCTATAATATTTATCCTATGATCTATGTCATGTTTATGTAGTTTATTTGTCTTTTGATTGCTTTGTTGAATGCATGGTTCATTAGAGTTGTATGTTATATGGTACTGTCCTTTGGTGTCCATTATACTTGTGCGCGCATGGATCAACACCATAGGGTTAGTAGTATGTGCAAAGGAAGGGGGGTTCTGCCGGAGTGACAGAAACCTGAGGGCTCAAACCGGTTAGTTGCACGTATGGGAGTAAGAGGACCATAACTTAAGGCTATGGTTGGGGAAACCTTAATGCATTGTTAGTATTTGCGGATGTTTGCTAACAATCCAATCATATAGTACTTGTAATCCCAAGTAGTGGAGTGCATGTATATTTAGCCTCTCCCACATTGAAAACTGCATCAAAGACAATGAACTAAGTCTTCACTAATTAATCTTGGACAAAGCCACCACAATTACCACCACTTTTCCACACTCATGGTACTGTTAGTATATGGTTACTTAGTGTACTTTATTGCTGCAGCACTAACATTTACTTTCTTGTATTTATTATCTTGCAAAACTATCTCTCATACCCGTATTGCTACCGTAGTTTTATTTCCTAGATAATGCAAACGTTTAGTGTGCGTAGAGTTGTATCAGTGGTTGATAGAACTTGAGAGAATACTTATCCTACCTTTAGCTCCTCGTTGGGTTCGACACTCTTACTTATCGAAAAGGCTACACGCGATCCCCTATACTTGTGGGTTATCAAGACCTTTTCTGGCGCCGTTGCCGGGGAGCCATAGCGTAGGTTAATGTTCTTGTGTGCACTTGTTTGCTTTATCTCTAAGTAGTTTTTATTTTCAGTATTAAGTTGTTCTTTATCTTACTATGGATAGGGAATGCGAATTACAAAAAAAATTAGGTGTAGTTGTTATCTAAAAACGTTTTCAAAAAGAAAAGTGATTGGAAAGATGAGTAATGGTTAAATGGGGGTCGACCTTGAACACTTGTGTTCATGCCTATGAAACCAAAACAAATCTTTCCATGGAAGCTTTTCATTAAAAACATGTAAATATTGTAAATATTGTGTATATACCTCTGTACATAAAAATAAAATGCTAATATAGTCTTAGTTAATTGAAAGTTGATAGTTTTACTTTGCTGTCCAGAAACAGATTTTCTGTGCTCCACCGTATTAAATGTTTAAAATCACCAGAACGTGATCTTGATCTGAAATTTCTTGAGTGCAAAGTGATGCTTATTAGCTTTCTTTCATTAGACTAACTTTTTGATTTAAGGTACGTAGATAGGTCGAAAAATTCGATCTTTACTGACTGTTCTGTTTAGACAGATTTTGTGCTTCTCTGTAAATAAAATCGTGATAAATCTCAGAATAGTATTTTGACTTGAAAATTTTTGTGCATAAACCTGAGATTATTATCTTTCTTTCATTAGACTAAAGTTTTTCGATTTGAGCTACTTAACTATCTCGTTGAATGCCATCTTTACGGACTGTTCAGTTTTGACAGATTTCTTTGTTTATTCAATATTGTACTTGGTGTTGTTAGTTTCATTAGTTTTTCGACGGACAACGGAAATCATGAACACCTTAGTATATACAGTGGCTAATGTTGAGTAAAAATTATAAAACTTGTCAATGCTTGAACATGAGTGGATTTTATTTAATGAGTACTAACCCTACTAATGAGTTTTGTGAAGTTTTATGTGGATGTAGCTTATAAGATCTAATCAATATGGTGATATGAGATGAATAAGAAGACGCAAGAGCTCAAGCTTGGGGATGTGTAGGTGCATCCCAAGAACATATTCAAGAAGATACAATCATCTAAGCTTGGGGATGCCCGAGTCATCCCCCTATTCATCAACTAACATGAGGTTGTCTCGTTCATACTCTATATTACCCGTCCACATGATATGTATTGTCTTAACTTGTATTATAATTGCTTTTATATGTCTTGGTTTTACCTTCTTTAGTTTTATTAGGCTCCTTATTTGGTTTCGATTGCTTCTTTACTTTCACTTATAAATTCAAAATAACAAAAATATTTTCTTTTGTTTTGCTTCTTTGTTTGGTTCTTTATTTTATTTTATTTGGGTTTTACTTTTGATTTTTTTTAGAGTTTTCCTTGCTGTAGCTAGCATGTTTAGGTCTTGCTTAGCCTCTGGTTTCTTAGTTTATCAAAAATAAAGTACCAAGTTTTATCCATTTAGCTTAGTTGATACATATGTAAAAAGTGATTTTCTGTTTTCGGTATCTACTGCTTATTGCGCGATTTTTCATATTTTACTGGAAGCTCTAAAAATCACGAAAAAATTACTGATGTTGTAGCACCTAATCCTCTGCATGTACAAAAATTGGCTAAAATTTCGGGCATGTTTAAGTGCACCTAAAAATTGCGTTTTCCAGCTGCTGTTTTTCTGGACAGATTCTGACTTTTGTTGCAAGAGTGGCCTCTTTTCGTTTTCATTTGATTTTTAATGGTTCTTACCTTTCATTTATAAGTTGGCCATTTAAGCAACCTTTCTGTAACTTAAAAACAAAATTTTATTTGGTTTAATAGTAGCACTTGGGAAATATTATCTATTGTACTAATGTCTAACCGCAGAAAAGAATGGGAAAGTTTTTGTGTTGAAGTTTTTTCACAGAGAATGAAGGAACACCAAAATGGAATATTGAAGAATACCAAAGTCATAAGCTTGGGGATGTCCCCCATCCCTCTTCATCAATAACCCCTCGGTTTGCAAACCTTCAAACTTTGTTTTTTGAGCAACATATGAACTTACTAAACTTGAAGCGGCTGTATTTTATTATCTATTTATCTTAGCATCAAACACTGTTACATTAATAAGTGGATCCTCACATATTTTATTTATCTTCTGTTTCAACTTTTACTTGGTTAATGGATTATTTGATGAAACTTAAAAATGATGTGTGAATGATATTGTTTAGTGGTTATATTTTCTTATGGTTAGTCTCAACTAGCTAATAGTGTATATTATGATATTTTGATGTTAACATGCATTATGCTGTTCATAAGATGGTATGGTATTGTGGTATCCTCCTCTGAATAATTCATTTGAATTGACTTGGCACATGCTCAATTTTATGCTTCAGAGTTCTTGTATCACTTTTATGCCTCAATTAATTTCATTTTGTCGCAAGCATGATTATGACGGTTATTGCTCTCTTGATTGTCGCTTCCCAGTCTATTGCTAGCCTCCACTTGTACTGAGCGGGAATGCTGCTCGTGCTTCCAAATCCATGAAAACCAAGTTATCCCAAAGTGTCCACCATAAATACCTATGCATGGCGTTTCAAACCATTCAAGTAAATTTTCATGTGCTACCTTTAAAACTTTCAAATTACTTCTCATTTTGTGTCAATGTTTTATAGCTCATGAGGAAGTATGTGGTGTTTTCTCTTTCAACCTTGTCGATTACTCATGACAGACTTTCAACCAATGGACTAGTGGCATATACATCCGCTTATCCAATAATTTTGCAAAAAGAGCTGGCAAATGGGGTGACCAGTCCCAATTAATTACAACTTTCATTAATAATTCTCTTCACATGTTTTGCCCTGATTTATCAGTAAGCAACTTAATTTGCAAATAGACACCCCTCCATGGTATGTGAATGTTGGAAGGCACCCGAGGATTCGGTTAGCCATGGCTTGTGTAAGCAAAGGTTGGGAGGAGTGTCATCCATAATGAAACTAAAATACATGTGTAAACAAAAGAGAAGAGGGATGATCTACCTTACTGGTAGAAATAACGTCCTTCATGGGAGCCGCTCTTGAAAGTCTGGTTGACAAGGGGGTTAGAGTGCCCACTGCCATTCGTTGACAACAACAAACACTTCCCAAAACAATTTTGCTTCTGTTTTAAAAATGAAAAGCTCTAGCACATGATAATCCCTGCTTCCCTCTACGAAGGGACAATCTTTTATTTTCGTGTTGAGTCACCATCCTTTCTTTGAGCACCTTCTCGAGAGCATAGTTGTCATTCTTAGTGTAATGTGCTTGTCCCAGAATGCGGTTAATTGTGGTATAACTTTGATGCTTTTATCTTTGATATCTTTACTTCTAGTCTTCCCTTGAACTTCAGAGGTGCCTGGGCATTTATGTTTTGCTGTACAAATACGGGCAAGCGAGATACCACTCTACCATGCTTTATTATGGTCATTACAATCTTGTCGATGTTTTATAAATTTCATATTATGAACTCTTAGTTGGTTGATACTTTTCATTAGGAAACATGATTGCTAAGTTTTATTATCCATACATCATGCAATTGTTAAAGACCTGATCATAGCATTTACAATCAAAAATTATTTTGTTATCATTTACCTACTCGAGCACGAGCAGGAATTAAGCTTGGGGATGTTGATACGTCCAAAACGTATCTATAATTTTTGATTGTTTCATGCCATTTTTATGCTTTTAGCACTTGTTTTATATTAAGTTTATTATTTATTTGGACTAACCTACTAATAGTTGCAAAAGTGCACAATGTTCTTGTTTTACTCTTTGATGTGTAGGAATTATCAAGAATACAAGAGGAAACCTTGTTGGAGTCGAATTGGGACTTTCCTGAAATCTGTCTGAGAACTTTTTACGAAGTTTGCAAGTTTGACCCTCGAAGATGACGTCAAATGGAGACCTGGCTGTTACGAAAGTTGTCACAATTTTCTATACGAAGATTTTAAGCCCAAGATCAGCCCAATCGGAGTTCGGACGCGGCCTGGAGACCCGTTTTGGTGGAACCCTAAAAGGGGGTGACGAAAATCCGAGAAGATATATAAAGGGAGGAAACCTAATTCGTGGAGGACTCCTCCACCCACGAATTTCCAGTCACCAAAGCCACGTTTTTGCCTCCCCCATGGATCCCATCTCCATGGGGGAGGGCTCCCTTGAAGCCATGAAGGAAGAGGGCTAAGGGGCGGTGCTCCCCCATGGAACCGGCGGCGCAGGAGGAGCCCCCTGCGCCACCGCCGGTGCCGGCGCCTCCCTGCGCCTCTCGCTGCCCTCTCCGCCGCCGCCATCTCCATCACCATCTCCTCCTTGTATTCAGTGGTTCATCCTCCCATAAACCTCTGTACCGTCCTATGTAAACATGGTGTTTGATGCTATAATATTTATCCTATGATCTATGTCATGTTTATGTAGTTTATTTGTCTTTCGATTGCTTTGTTGAATGTCTATGGTTCATTAGAGTTGTATGTTGATATGGTACTGTCATTTGGTGTCCATTATACTTGTGCGCGCATGGATCAACACCATAGGGTTAGTAGTATGTGCAAAGGAAGGGGGGTAGTCCTGCCGGAGTGACAGAAACCTGAGGGCTCAAACCGGTTAGTTGCATGTATGGGAGTAAGAGGACCATAAACTTAAGGCTATGGTTGGGAAAACCTTAATGCATTGTTAGTATTTACGGATGTTTGCTAACAATCCAATCATATAGTACTTGTAAATCCCAAGTAGTGGAGTGCATGTATATTTAGCCTCTCCCACATTGAAAACTGCATCAAAGACAATGAACTAAATGTCTTCACTAATTAATCTTGGACAAAGCCACCACAATTACCACCACTTTTCCACACTCATGGTACTGTTAGTATATGGTTACTTAGTTTACTTTATTGTTGCAGCACTAACATTTACTTTCATGTATTTATTATCTTGCAAAGCTATCTCTCATACCCGTATTGCTACCGTAGTTTTATTTCCTAGATAATGCAAACGTTTAGTGCGCGTAGAGTTGTATCAGTGGTTGATAGAACTTGAGAGAATACTTATCCTACCTTTAGCTCCTCGTTGGGTTTGACACTCTTACTTATCGAAAAGG
Organism: Poa pratensis; assembly: GCA_947311845.1. Classification (NCBI taxonomy): domain Eukaryota; kingdom Viridiplantae; phylum Streptophyta; class Magnoliopsida; order Poales; family Poaceae; genus Poa; species Poa pratensis. Next base: position 15,775,598 of record CAMZMU010000036.1, on the reverse strand, counting down.
CTACACACGATCCCCTATACTTGTGGGACATCAAGAACGCATCACTCCAGAACCGAAAAGGGGCGGATGCATGAGCAAGAAGGGTTAGGCCAGTTTCAACTAAGTGACGGTGCTTCCGTTCAGCAACACCGTTCTGCTGATGTGTATGCGGACAAGACACACGATGCGAAATCACAAGCTTATCAAAGAAGGTGTTAAGGTACAATACTCGCCCCCCAGTCAGATTGAACATGAATAATTTTATGCTTGAGAAGACGTTCGACATGCAATTGGAATTTAATAAAGACATCAAACACATCAGATTTACGCTTAATGAGATACATCCAAGTAAAACGACTATAAGCATCGATGAAACTGACATAATAATCATGACCACTCACAGAGGTTTGGGCAGGACCCCATACATCCGAAAACACAAGTTCAAGAGGATTTTGACTACTCGATTCGAAGAAACAAACGGAAGTTGATGACTCTTTCCTTACTGACAAGCATCACAAACTGCTATATTTCTATTACTAGATAAAGTGGGGAGATCATGCCGCTGAAGGACATGACTCACTATTGGAGAAGCCGGATGGCCAAGACGCGCATGCCAATGGGAAGACGATGTGCGAACACCACTGAAGACCTGGAAACCGCATCCAAAGCATACAGCTCCCGACAATATCGACCTCTAAGGATACATCCCGCATTGCTCGATCCTTGACAAAAAAATGAGACGGATGAAATTCAACCGAAACATTACTGTCAAGGGTAAGTTTAGGAACAGACAGTAAATTGCGAGTAACCGAGGGGACATGTAAGACATTGCGAAGGTCAAGTTTGCGAGATGAATGTGTCAGAAGTGAGGCCTGACCAATATGAGAGATGTGCATACCAGACCCGTCTGCGGTGTGAACCTTGTCGTGGCCGTGGTAGGGATCGTGCGAAGTCAGCTTGCCGAGTTCGCTCGTCAGATGATCCGTCGCACCCGTGTCCATGTACCAGGTGGGATCAACCGGATAGGACGGAGTGTAGCCAGAGGAAGAACCCTCCGTAGCCATGGCAGCTTGTCGCTCGTTGCCACAACCATCATTGCCAATCCCCAGAAAGTCGCGCTTGAAGCGGCGATGGCAGCGAGACGCCAGGTGACCGACGAGGCCACAAAGCTGGCACGTGGGGCGCTGTCCACCATACCGCCCGCCTTGGTTGACGTGGGAGGCGGGTGGAGGTGGTCGCACAGCAGGAGGACCAGGCGCACGGTACCCGCCACCAGGCGCGGGAGGTGCAACAGTAGGAGGCGGCGAACGGGGAGCGGGTGGACGGTAGCCACCGCCACCACGAGCCGCCGCATGAGCAGAGGGGTCGAGGTGCGCAGGCACCGAGCGGCGGGACTCGACCCATTGTTCAGTGCTCAGAAGGCGATTGGGGAGCGGACCAAGCGCCTCGTCGATGGCCGCGAGATCGCCATGGTGATCGGGTGCAGGAGCGCCGTATGCCGGCGGTGCAAGGGCACCGTACGCCGACGGGACAGTGGTGCCGTAGTGCGGTGGCGGAGCACCGTAAGACGACGTCGGATACGCGCCGAACGCCGGCTGCGAGGTGGCGCCGAAAGTGGGCGGCGCTGGGGCGCCATAGGGCCATGTAGCCGCACCATAGGGCGGCGTCGGAGATGCACTGTACGCCTGCGAGGCGGCGCCGTAGGTCAGCGGCGCTGGAGCGCCATAGAACGGCGGTGCAGGGGTGCGGTAGGGCATGGCGGCGGGGCCACCATACGGCGGCAGCGCGGGCAGGCCGTGCGGGACGGAGGGCGATCCGTAGAGCAGCTGGGCGCCATGCAGAGCAGGGGCCGCGACACCCGATGCGATTGGCGCGGACGGCGCGGACGCGACCAGTGCGGGCGTCGGCGACGGCGCCATGGGCGGCGGCCGTGAGTGCACGTACGCGAGGGGCTGAGACGCGAGGAACGGAGAGACCGGAGCGGTCGACGGCGCTGGAGCGGAGGACGCCGACGCGGCGGCGGAGCTGATCGAACCGGCAGCGGAAGACATGATCGGATCGATCCAATCTGATACCATGTAATGAAACGTGATTTGAGGGAACCAGCACAACGCACAAGGGCGTGGCTTATCTCATATATATAGGAGTGTAGAGGGTACAAATACAGGTATAATACACAAAGCTATACGAGACTAAATACATAATCTAACACTCGCGATGGCGGGCTTTGTCGTCGTCACGATTCTACAGTTGCCAGGATCAGCGTCGGCATCATCGCCTCATGGTGATCTTATTTTCTTGGCGGTGTCACAGCGTACCGGCGACGGCGTGACAGGCTGACAGCGTTCATGGCGCCACTAGCGCGGACGTCCATGGTAGCGGTGTACTCGGTGATGATTCCGCTCGGGTGCCCATCCAGCGGTTGAAGGCGTTCCGCTACGCCATAGTGGAGACGCCTAATTCGTGCCGGCGTGCCGCTCGGATGCAAAGGCGTACTCCTCGGGCACCTCACCGGCGGAACACGTCACGCATGAACGCCGCGTCCGCCGCCGCCACGTGCGCACACATTGACATGGCCATGTCGCCAGGTGGAGCATCGGCGCCGCGGAGTCGTTGCGCGCCCACGGCTACCATAGCGCCATCTGGGGGCGGCACGACGCTCCTCTTCCACTGGCTGAACGCTTTCAGCTGAGTAGAGGCGATGGCGAGGTCGAGCATGTCCGCTCCGGCCGCTGATGCCACCGCCAGAGCACGTACGTACCCGACGAATGCCTCGCCGCGGAAGGCGTCCAAGGCGAAGGGCCGCGTCCACCGCGGCGTCGCGCGCGCCACTCCGGACGCCAGAGTTTCGGAACACCCAATTCTTAATCCTCGAGGCTCGGCAGCCACACGATAGACCGGCGTACACGCGGCGCACAGCCTCCTTGAGCGCGATGTTGACAGCGGCGGCGAACAAGTTCATGCTGGTGCTCCGGCCGCCGATTTCGGCAAGGTGCGGGAAGTCGTCGTGGAGCGGCAGGAGGTCCTCCGCGTCCGCCCACACGAAGGTCTTGTCCCCGAAGCACGCGACCAGGATGAGGTCGCGGGGCCTCTTCCGGCCCTCTTTGAGCGCGAGCTTCGACGCGTCGGACGGGTCAAATACCTGCCCCGGCCACCACGGGTGGCTCCGGACCTTGACCTGCACCAGGCACCAGCTGGGGCGGCGCGAACCCTTTTATTTCTGAAGATCTCGTCCCAGGAAAAATGCACAGCGTCCACTTTTTGACGTCCAATCCAGCTTGTTGAAGTGTAACGTTATCTGAACCTGACACGCCATGTATCCGTTGCTGTAACTAACTGACCTAGTCCCTAGCTTAGGATAGGATCGTGTACCTAGTCACACGGCACGCCGTTGCCCACGAACCAGCACACGATGTGCTGCAGCTCACTGTATTTATATGTAACCTGTCGATGAGGAATACAAGCATCGAGTTATAGAGTTCAGTTTGGTATCAGAGCCTTCTTCTTCCTTCTCCTTCCACCTCCTCCAATGGCCGACGATGATGCTTCTCTCGCTACCTCTGGTCACCTCGCCAGCACCTCCGTCCAGCTGCTTCCCTCTCCTCCCACCACCGACGGCGTCGACATCACTCGCCACATCAAGTTCAAACTCGACGCGGCGCTCGGCAACTACCACAAATGGCGCAATCTCTTCCTCTTCGTCCTCTCCAAGTACAACGCCCGTGACCATGTCGAGGAGGAGACCTCTCCTCACCTCGCTGACGACCAGTGGCGCGCCGCCGACGTCGACATCGTCCTCTGGATCTACGGCACCATCTCCGACCAGCTGCAGGACGTCATCCTCGAGGCCGACAGCACGGCCTACACCGCCTGGCAAGCTCTCAAGCACTTCTTCACGTAGAACGCCGAGGGGCGCGAGATCCACCTCGACAAGGAGTTCACCAACGCCAGCCAGGGCGACATGGACGTCATCGCCTACTGCCGCAAGCTCAAGGGCATCGCCGACCAGCTCGGCGACGTCGGCGCCCCGGTCACCGACAAGAAGCTGACCATGCGCCTCATCTCCGGCGTCGACGATCGATTCAAGGTACAGCAAGAAATCTTGGAGACAATGAAGCCGTTCCCCTCCTTCGCGCAGGCCCAGTCTCGGCTCCAGCTCGCCGAGGAGAAACTAAAGTTGAAGGCCGCGGCGACCCCGCAAGTTCTGCACACCACCGGCACCGGCAATGGGGCGTCCGGATACCGCTTCCACGGCACCTGCTACACCTGCGGTGTAATATCCCAGCATTTAGGAACTAACGAAGGGTAGAAATAGGAATTTGTGCATCTGCATGCATGCATTTGAAAATCCTGAATAAATTTTTCGCAAATTAAAACCCTGGAGTGATCGAAGTTTGATCATCTTCATGATTTAAGCTTTAGATCATCTTAGGTGAATTTGATAATTTTCGACATGACCTTTAGGAATTTGCTTGTAGAAGGAATTTGAATTCAAATATAATATTCAAATAATTGAATTCATAAAATAATTCAAATTAAAACATTAAAGTAACAAAAATAACAATTAGGTAAATGATTTAATAAATGTTTGAATAATTCAAACATTACAATAAATATTACAACTTATTGAATTCTTGCAAAGACAAACAAATCATTTTATTGATTAAACACAAATTACAATGTCTTTACAACTTTATTACAACAAACTGAAATTCAAAAAGGAAAATTACAATTATTTCCTAAACTAAAATGTCTTGTATCCTTTTCGTCTTCCTTTGATCTTTATTCCAATCTTGTTTTCCTGCACAATAAATAAGAAAACTGAAACAAATATAAAATGGGGATTAGTGGTTAGTGTTACTCTCAGATTAGCAATAAGGAGTATTGCTAATTACATCATTGAGTTGATTAGGCAACTTAGTGTAGAATCTGTTCTAAATCCAATAATTATGCCTCAGTACAACATCATTGGCTGGGCATACAAACAAATCCACTTGGCTAGTGAAAAGAATGAAAAAATCTAAAGATAAGATCAACCAGTCGTAGGACACAAGCCACACAGCATTGTTTCACCAACTACCAGTGCAATCACCACACAACACAGCTACTTCACTCCCAGGAGGAGGATAAGAGCAAGAGGCAACCATAGCAAGCAAGCAACCAAGCTCATTTCACTCACTCACTCCCAGGAGGAGGATAAGAGCAAGAGGCAACCATAGCAAACAAGCAACCAAGCTCATTTCACCCACTCAAGCACTCAGCTCGAGTTCATCATCCACAAGACACAGCTCATCACAAAACCACCAATCCATCCACTTTTCACCACACAATCCTTGCCAAAAGCAAGAGCAAGATGGAGTCGAAGCACAAGGCCAAGCTGGAGTAAGGAGGGGAGGCCAGGAGATCGAGGGAAGCAACCTGGAGCTGGAGGAGCAGGCCAGCTAGGAGAACAAGGAGGAGATCTACAAGTGCTGTTGATCAAGAAATCCAGAAAAACCACAAGCAACACAACACAACCACCACCACACCTGACAAGAGGTTGATTCTCTACTTCTCTAGCAAAATGAACTGCTAGTTATATATGGGTAGGGTGGTGTTTTCCCTCAGATAAGCATAGAAATGCTATGCTAAATCATCACAAGGAATTAAAAGCACAAGAAAGCATCTGTTCTTATAAAGAGAAAGCCTCAGCCTGTGCATCATAGGCAGGGAGATAAATCCACAAATCTGAGTAAAGGCACACAAGCAATTGTTGCTTGTTCACAGTTGTTGGTAGCAGAGATCCAGCACTTGGTTGCTGGGCACAAATCCCTCGAGAGGAAGAGCACCACAAACACAACTAAGTATCTAAAACCTACTACAAACCCTTGAATTTAATTCTAGGAATTATCAGCTAGAATAACACAAAGGCCAATTCCGAGATAATTGAAGATTCAACAAGATTGAGTAGCAGCACATCTCTGAACTCAAGGGTTCAGAGTAACACTAATGGGACAGCAGCACACAACAGAGGCACATCTCTGAAACATGGTTAAGAGAGCACCATCTGTTACCACTGTCAAGGTCAGATAGAAATCTGTCGAGTGACAGAACCACCAAATCATCACCACAGTTGGTGACTAGCAGGATTATCTCTAGCATTTAGCACAAGGTCACTAGGACATATCCAGAGGTCATCACAAGGGCAGCTGAGCTAGCTCAACACCTAAATCATCAAGGAACCCAGATCATCACCAACAGATAACAGCAGTGGCATTAGAGGTTGTTCAGAGAGCAACACCAGAGCAGCAATATCGTCCAGCACCTATTAGCAGGAAACCCTAAATTATCACCACCTGCTACACATCTCAGAGCAAGGCTGTAGGCCAGGGGAGAAGAGAAGAGAGGAGAAGGAGAGAGAAGCTAACCTGTCGCCCATGGCCGTAGCTCAATCGGCGACGGGGCAGTGCAGTGTGGTCAGTGGAGAAGGACCACAGGAGACGCGTGCTTCATCACCACACCACGGCGGCACAAGGGGTGAAACCCTGCACCGAGCCATGGCGGAACACCTGGGAAGCACGAGCACGGCGGAGCTGCGACGTCACCGTAACCCTAGGCTAGTGTTTGGGTTGCGCACGGCCGCTCCAGGCGAAAGATATCAAATCGACGCAGAGGGGAGGAAGAGAACCGTGTGGCGTGTCGATTGCGCCACGACACGGCGGCGGAAGTCGCCGGACCTCGCCGGGATCGACCGGTGACGGCGGAGGCGAACGCAGAGCGAGACGAGCTCGGGCTGGAGAGAGAGATGGTGAGAGAGAGTGGGGTAGGAGACGACTGGCTCGGTCGGGTTGACCACCGACCCGGCCAGGTCTTGGTTTGGTTCAACCAGTTTGGACCAGGGGCATTGTGGTCATTTCATAAATAAAAAATTAATAAGAAAATAATTCTAGAAATATTTTAAATTGAATAAACTTTGGAAATTCATAACTATTTCATATTAAATCGGAAAAATACAAATAATATATCAAAATGAACAGGAAAATAAATCTATCTGTTTGTATAAATCAAACACTTGTTTGACTAAAATTGAATCACTCAAAAATTGAAACAACAATTTACTTATTAATTTAAATATGGAGTTAATTTGTAATGCTATTTTGGATGCATTTCAACTGCATTAAAAATGCTTCACATGTATAAACTTCAAATTCTAAAACATGTTTTAATCATGATATGTCCTACATTGTGAGTATTTGAAAATACCATGTGTTGATATGAATAATTGATATTTCATTAAATGGTTAATTAAAATGATATTTTCTATAAGAAAAATAAATATTAAAAGATGTTTACATAATCTAAAAATGAAATCTTTACTTAATAAAATATTAGCACTGTTATTATTATGTTTAACATTGGATTAACTTTGTGTTATAGTTTTATTCATTCAAGACCATATCCTAAAACTAAGAATTTTATCACAAGATGATGTTAATTTAATTATTTCGTTTAAGTGTGATACTTAAATAATAAGGAAACTTAAAAGTGGTTGTTTTTAATATTTGTTAATACTTCTTCATTTAAATAAAAGTGAAACACATTTAAGACTTAAAACTTGTATTCTGAAATCACCAAGTGAATCAAATGAAATTCTAAAGTCTTAAACATTCACTAATCCCAACTCTTTATTAACGTAAGCACTTGTAACAACACCTAAAGATGATAAAATAACCTAAGCTAAATTTATGATGTTATCGAAGTATCATTTTAAAATAAAGCTTACCTAGTTAAGCTTGGGTATGATTGGGGGTATTTTGCGATGCATCTCATTACTATGCATAATAGCATCTTGCCAAAGTTTTCTGTAGTCCTTACCGGGATTACGTTGCCTTTTTCAGAACTCGGGGTTTTACCGCAAACCTTAGAACCCCGAAGGGTTTGAACTGCTATATCTACCCAAGGCAAGTTCACTCTTGCTCATGTCCTATTTGATTATGTTTATCAAAGTAATTACAAAGTACTATGGTTTATCATTGCATGAAAAAGAAAATCCTATTTTCCAATGATGTGAATTGCTATATATATATGTTGGCTGGCAGATGGAACCATGGTATGATGTGGTTGGTGGAGGTTCCATTTGCACGGGAAAGTATTACCTAGGATTTAATAACCAATGCCGTCAGTGTTCTTGCGCCGTAAATGACGCGTTAACCATAAGACTTGGAATGGGACGGGAAATGTCATCTGTGACCTTCTCCCTTTCACATGTCAACGGACAGCCAGAACCGTACGCTGTAGATCTTGCGAGACTACATGCACATGGGTGGGACCCCTTAATGCCCACGGACTCTGGTGTCTAGGATGGTCTGCAAGGGGATCCCTAGGTATCTACCGTGAGGGGTAGTGTATCAGGGGTGATTCTGCTATGCATGAAGGGGTGGGCATGTGGGTGGTGGAGAAGCACGGTGAATGGCTTGGATCATCGACTGGGCCCCACACCAAAGAGAGTGTGGACGGGAAAGATTCGCCCGGTTGTGCAACAAGGCGTTGATCTCTTATGGGTTAAGTAACGCACCTCTGCAGAGTGTAAAGAATTGTGACATGTTACTCGCTGTTCCGGGAAGGAGCTGCGAACGCTGCAGGAAAGGTGGCTCCATGAAGCCCTAGCACCTGTGAATGGTTGGCGGGCATAGTTTTCTGAAGATAAAATGAATCTTTTGCTAAAAATGTTTTACAAAGATATGCATGTTCATCCATGACCTTTTGGTATGGATCGTAGCTAGTGCATAAAACACCTTATTCCTACTATATGAACTTGCCGAGTAACGCTCGTGTTGCTCACCCTTTCCTCCGTTGACCCCCTGCTTATATTATTGGAGACAGCAGAGGAATGACAGTAATCCATCACGACGTTGGGGAAGGTCTTCAACGAAGAGTCAAATCAACCTGGTGGAGCCTGAAGGAGTCGACCTCTACTTTGCCAACGAAGGCGTGGCGTCAACAGTGCAATGGTGGACACGTCGACAACAATGCCCATGGACAAGACTATGATTGGATGGAGGAGCACAACTCTAGACACGGAGATTCCAGATGGATAGATTAGGGCTGTGACAACAGCAGTAGTGGATTAGGAGTTAAAGGTAGAGCTGATATTCAGTTTAGTGATACGACTTGAGTTTTTCTGGAGTTTCATTGCACGAGATCTACTTCTGCTTGTAAAGGAGGATCTCGAGATTTTGTATTGAATAGTGTTGTAATCCTATAGTGTTACCTTGGACCGACTATGTTTCTGTTGTACTACTCTGAAGGATGTAATATTTATGGAATGGTCCTTCCGTGAGTATTATGTCAACGACTTGTACACTACAACATGCAGTGGTGTGCTGGGTCACTACAGATGGTATCAGAGCGAACGACCTTAGGATTAAAACCCTTTTAGGAGACTTGTAGGTTGGTACGACTATAGGGAGTTATCATCTTTATCGGAACTCTATATTTCTACAACTATGATGGTTATTCACTTGAGAATAATACTGTCATAATTGTATACACATTTCCTTACCCAACTGGAGTAGATATTCTTATTTATTATTCTATAGGTATAACATTCATCTACCTTAATTATTTTCAACTTGGTATGACCAGTTAAGACTGTCTTGTACCAGTTGATATACCAAATAGATTACATCCTAGTCAGTGTTACCTACATGGTATCATTGATAACCCTATCCTATGAAGTAGAACCCTATCATAAGTTCGTGATGGAGGAAGTCAGGAGATGTTTGATGATAGTGAAGAATCATCGACATTCAAATATGGGAAGTATGTTAATACCCTAATGGTACAGATCAAAGGGGATTCATCTGAGTATAGCCTAAAGTGTTAAGCAAATTAGGAGATGGCATAAACAATGACGGAAGCTACACTACTACTTCTGATTTACCCTGAGTAACTACATGAAGGATCTGGATATGTTTGCAAATATTTGTTCTAACCAGACGGAAGATTCCGGATACATGGAGTTTAGTTCCATACGAAACCAAGCCATACCACAACTACTCTTTGAGTACTTTGTCCTAGGATTATTCCATTGCAAATGGGCAATTGGGGTAAATACTAAGGCAAAGAGTTGTTTTAGCATAGGACTATAAGGTAATATATACCTATATTGTAGTGTATAGCATCTAAGCCTGGGTACTTGAGATGTTTTTACTCAATGTACTACTTATTTTACGGGCTTATGTTGCATGATTGATATATAACTGCATTTGCGATTTATTGGATCTTATTGGATTTTGATTGGCTAGGTTGGTACATGAAGTTAGAATTTGATGTACAATGGCATGATTGTTACATTGAGCTCTTTTCTTGATGTTACTGATCTAGAGGTAGATAGGATTCGTGTAAGGGAGAGACGTGTTCTCAGAAGTTTCAAACAACAAAGAAAGCTCATGAAGAGAAGGAAGTCATGATGATCAAAGTAAACGAAGCTACATGTGGGGATGGACCACAACCCACATCATATTTAGATTTGGAGGTCTATATCATCAGAACATGGAAGGATGGAGGTTGAACCAACATAAGATTGAAGAGTCACATCGTCTGATTAACCAGAAGAAAGGTATCAGTTTCCACAACAGACAGATAAAAGAGTGTTATATCAACCGAGTTTGGACTAGATGACCAACAACCTGTTCTAGATTAGAGTTAAGATATCACCTATTGCAACCAGTTTTGCAATGGTTTCTCTCTCAAGACCCTAGGGAGCCAACTGGAATGCTACTTAGAGTGAATATCTCATGTACCGGGAGATTTTATTGGTTGTTCACGTCATGGTGGACTTATCAATTGTTCTCCGGGAAGCTATTGGATGTTGGAAAGGATAATTTTTAACCGGAGAATGACTGGGGAATCACAACCTTGTGGAAGTACCCTGTATTCTTCGAGAAACCATTAGGTAAACTTGGTGGACGTTTGAATAGAAAGGTGAAAAGTAAAAGCAGATCCATTCAGCATCATAGATTGGTTGTTACTTGAGACTGAACGGACACAATAGGATGAAGATCGACTAATAGATGGTCGGGACGATGGGAGCCATAGAAACTTTCTAAGGGAAGAGTGAATCATGTAACTGGATAGTACCTTGCGAAGGACAAGATGAAAGTTGGAAGGAATACCTTAACTGAGACAGAGATAACTTGATCACTAAAACTTTAAGAGTTCTTCAGAAGTCAAAAGAACTTCCTGAAACCTTTAAGAGATTCGTAAGTCAAGGGGGTAGTTGAACTTTGGAAGTTAAGAGTCACAAGGAGTATTATATTCATAGGAGTTATGACTGGAGGATCTGAAGGAGATTAAACAAAAGAAACTTGAGTTCAAGGATGAGAAAAGTACCTTGTCAATACCTGAATTCAAAGGGTTTGACAAGCTTTTAGATCGAGAAGTTATGGAAGAAGTCTGATCTGGATGAGAATCAAGAGCTCTACGCGAGTAATGAGACTACAACAACTAATCGAAAGGTTGCTCAATGTCAACGACAGGTTAGCCCAATCAGCAACAGATACATACCAGGTTTGGACCATGGATCAATTATATCCCAGACCACAACAGAGGAAGTTTAGAAAAGTGGAAGTTGGAAGAAGTGCTTTACACTCATCAATACGTGAGGGAAACCGTAAATTCGGGACGAAGTTTTTGTTAAGGGGGAAAGACTGTAATACCCCAGCATTTAGGAACTAACGAAGGGTAGAAATAAGAATTTGTGCATCTGCATGCATGCATTTGAAAATCCTGAATAAATTTTTCGCAAATTAAAACCCTGGAGTGATCGAAGTTTGATCATCTTCATGATTTAAGCTTTAGATCATCTTAGGTGAATTTGATAATTTTCGACATGACCTTTAGGAATTTCCTTGTAGAAGGAATTTGAATTCCAATATAATATTCAAATAATTGAATTCATAAAATAATTCAAATTAAAACATTAAAGTAACAAAAATAACAATTAGGTAAATGATTTAATAAATGTTTGAATAATTCAAACATTACAATAAATATTACAACTTATTGAATTCTTGCAAAGACAAACAAATCATTTTATTGATTAAACACAAATTACAATGTCTTTACAACTTTATTACAACAAACTGAAATTCAAAAAGGAAAATTACAATTATTTCCTAAACTAAAATGTCTTGTATCCTTTTCTTCTTCCTTTGATCTTTATTCCAATCTTGTTTTCCTGCAAAATAAATAAGAAAACTGAACAAATATAAAATAGGGATTAGTGGTTAGTGTTACTCTCAGATTAGCAATAAGGTGTATTGCTAATTACATCATTGAGTTGATTAGGCAACTTAGTGTAGAATCTGTTCTAAATCCAATAATTATGCCTCAGTACAACATCATTGGCTGGGCATACAAACAAATCCACTTGGCTAGTGAAAATAATGAAAACATCTGAAGATAAGATCAACCAGTCGTAGGACACAAGCCACACAGCACTGTTTCACCAACTACCAGTGCAATCACCACACAGCACAGCTACTTCACTCCAGGAGGAGGATATGAGCAAGAGGCAACCATAGCAAGCAAGCAACCAAGCTCATTTCACTCACTCAAGCACTCAGCTCGAGTTCATCATCCACAACACACAGCTCATCACAAAACCACCAATCCATCCACTTTTCACCACACAATCCTTGCCAAAAGCAAGAGCAAGATGGAGTCGAAGCACAAGGCCAAGCTGGAGTAAGGAGGGGAGGCCAGGAGATCGAGGGAAGCAACCTGGAGCTGGAGGAGCGGGCCAGCTAGGAGAACAAGGAGGAGATCTACAAGTGCTGTTGATCAAGAAATCCAGAAAAACCACAAGCAACACAACACAACCACCACCACACCTGACAAGAGGTTGATTCTCTACTTCTCTAGCAAAATGAACTGCTAGTTATATATGGGTAGGGTGGTGTTTTCCCTCAGATAAGCATAGAAATGCTATGCTAAATCATCACAAGGAATTAAAAGCACAAGAAAGCATCTGTTCTTATAAAGAGAAAGCCTCAGCCTGTGCATCATAGGCAGGGAGATAAATCCACAAATCTGAGTAAAGGCACACAAGCAATTGTTGCTTGTTCACAGTTGTTGGTAGCAGAGATCCAGCACTTGGTTGCTGGGCACAAATCCCTCGAGAGGAAGAGCACCACAAACACAACTAAGTATCTAAAACCTACTACAAACCCTTGAATTTAATTCTAGGAATTATTAGCTAGAATAACACAAAGGCCAATTCCGAGATAATTGAAGATTCAACAAGATTGAGTAGCAGCACATCTCTGAACTCAAGGGTTCAGAGTAACACTAATGGGACAGCAGCACACAACAGAGGCACATCTCTGAAACATGGTTAAGAGAGCACCATCTGTTACCACTGTCAAGGTCAGATAGAAATCTGTCGAGTGACAGAACCACCAAATCATCACCACAGTTGGTGACTAGCAGGATTATCTCTAGCATTTAGCACAAGGTCACTAGGACATATCCAGAGGTCATCACAAGGGCAGCTGAGCTAGCTCAACACCTAAATCATCAAGGAACCCAGATCATCACCAACAGATAACAGCAGTGGCATTAGAGGTTGTTCAGAGAGCAACACCAGAGCAGCAATATCGTCCAGCACCTATTAGCAGGAAACCCTAAATTATCACCACCTACTACACATCCCAGAGCAAGGCTGTAGGCCAGGGGAGAAGAGAAGAGAGGAGAAGAAGAGAGAAGCTAACCTGTCGCCCATGGCCGTAGCTCAATCGGCGACGGGGCAGTGCAGTGTGGTCAGTGGAGAAGGACCACAGGAGACGCGTGCTTCATCACCACACCACGGTGGCACAAGGGGTGAAACCCTGCACCGAGCCATGGCGGAACACCTGGGAAGCACGAGCACGGCGGAGCTGCGACGTCACCGTAACCCTAGGCTAGTGTTTGGGTTGCGCACGGCCGCTCCAGGCGAAAGATATCAAATCGACGCAGAGGGGAGGAAGAGAACCGTGTGGCGTGTCGATTGCGCCACGATACGGCGGCGGAAGTCGCCGGACCTCGCCGGGATCGACCGGTGACGGCGGAGGCGAACGCGGAGCGAGACGAGCTCGGGCTGGAGAGAGAGATGGTGAGAGAGAGTGGGGTAGGAGACGACTGGCTCGGTCGGGTTGACCACCGACCCGGCCAGCTCTTGGTTTGGTTCAACCAGTTTGGACCAGGGGCATTGTGGTCATTTCATAAATAAAAAATTAATAAGAAAATAATTCCAGAAATATTTTAAATTGAATAAACTTTGGAAATTCATAACTATTTCATATTAAATCGGAAAAATACAAATAATATATCAAAATGAACAGGAAAATAAATCTATCTGTTTGTATAAATCAAACACTTGTTTGACTAAAATTGAATCACTCAAAAATTGAAACAACAATTTACTTATTAATTTAAATATGGAGTTAATTTGAAATGCTATTTTGGATGCATTTCAACTTCATTAAAAATGCTTCACATGTATAAACTTCAAATTCTAAAACATGTTTTAATCATGATATGTCCTACATTGTGAGTATTTGAAAATACCATGTGTTGATATGAATAATTGATATTTCATTAAATGGTTAATTAAAATGATATTTTCTATAAGAAAAATAAATATTAAAAGATGTTTACATAATCTAAAAATGAAATCTTTACTTAATAAAATATTAGCACTATTATTATTATCTTTAACATTGGATTAACTTTGTGTTATAGTTTTATTCATTCAAGACCATATCCTAAAACTAAGAATTTTATCACAAGATGATGTTAATTTAATTATTTCGTTTAAGTGTGATACTTAAATAATAAAGAAACTTAAAAGTGGTTGTTCTTAATATTTGTTAATACTTCTTCATTTAAATAAAAGTGAAACACACTTAAGACTTAAAACTTGTATTCTGAAATCACCAAGTGAATCAAATCAAATTCTAAAGTCTTAAACATTCACTAATCCCAACTCATTATTAACGTAAGCACTTGTAACAACACCTAAAGATGATAAAATAACCTAAGCTAAATTTATGATGTTATCGAAGTATCATTTTAAAATAAAGCTTACCTAGTTAAGCTTGGGTATGATTGGGGGTATTTTGCGATGCATCTCATTACTATGCATAATAGCATCTTGCCAAAGTTTTCTGTAGTCCTTATCGGGATTACGTTGCCTTTTTCAGAACTCGGGGTTTTACCGCAAACCTTAGAACCCCGAAGGGTTTGAACTGCTATATCTCCCCAAGGCAAGTTCACTCTTGCTCTTGTCCTATTTGATTATGTTTATCAAAGTAATTACAAAGTACTATGGTTTATCATTGCATGAAAAAGAAAAGCCTATTTTCGAATGATGTGAATTGCTATATATATATGTTGGCTGGCAGATGGAACCATGGTATGATGTGGTTGGTGGAGGTTCCATTTGCACGGGAAAGTATTACCTAGGATTTAATAACCAATGCCGTCAGTGTTCTTACGCCGTAAATGACGCGTTAACCATAAGACTTGGAATGGGACGGGAAATGTCATCTGTGACCTTCTCCCTTTCACATGTCAACGGACAGCCAGAGCCGTACGCTGTAGATCTTGCAAGACTACACGCACATGGGTGGGACCCCTTAATGCCCACGGACTCTGGTGTCTAGGATGGTCTGCAAGGGGATCCCTAGGTATCTACCGTGAGGGGTACTGTATCAGGGGTGATTCTGCTATGCATGAAGGGGGTGGGCATGTGGGGTGGTGGAGAAGCACGGTGAATGGCTTGGATCATCGACTGGGCCCCACACCAAAGAGAGTGTGGACGGGAAAGATTCGCCCGGTTGTGCAACAAGGCATTGATCTCTTATGGGTAAAGTAACGCACCTCTGCAGAGTGTAAAGAATTGTGACATGTTACTCCCTGTTCCGGGAAGGAGCTGCGAACGCTGCAGGAAAGGTGGCTCCATGAAGCCCTAGCACCTGTGAATGGTTGGCGGGCATAGTTTTCTAAAGATAAAATGAATCTTTTCCTAAATATGTTTTACAAAGATATGCATGTTCATCCATGACCTTTTGGTATGGATGGTAGCTAGTGCATAAAACACCTTATTCCTACTATATGAACTTGCTGAGTAACGCTCGTGTTGCTCACCCTTTCCTCCGTTGACCCCCTGCTTAGATTATTGGAGACAGCAGAGGAATGACAGGAATCCATCACGACGTTGGGGAAGGTCTTCAACGAAGAGTCAAATCAACCTGGTGGAGCCTGAAGGAGTCGACCTCTACTTTGCCAACGAAGGCGTGGCGTCAATAGTGCAATGGTGGACACGTCGACAACAATGCCCATGGACAAGACTATGATTGGATGGAGGAGCACAACTCTAGACACGGAGATTCCAGATGGATAGATTAGGGCTGTGACAACAGCAGTAGTGGATTAGGAGTTAAAGGTAGAGCTGATATTCAGTTTAGTGATACGACTTGAGTTTTTCTGGAGTTTCATTGCACGAGATCTACTTCTGCTTGTAAAGGAGGATCTCGAGATTTTGTATTGAATAGTGTTGTAATCCTATAGTGTTACCTTGGACCGACTATGTTTCTGTTGTACTACTCTGAAGGATGTAATATTTATGGAATGGTCCTTCCGTGAGTATTATGTCAACGACTTGTACACTACAACATGCAGTGGTGTGCTGGGTCACTACATGCGGCGAGCTAGGACACATGGCGCGCAACTGCCCTCGCGGTGGTGATCGCGCCCAGAACGGCTACGGCCAGCAGGGGCGCGGCGGTGGCTAGCAGTACAACCGCGGTGGCGGCCAGCACCACCACGGGCACAGCGGCTACGGGCAGGGCTACGGCAACAACAGCGGCTATGGGCAGAACTACGGCAACAATAACGGGCGTGGCCGCGGACGCGGTGACTACGGCGGGCGTGGCGGCTACAACCCTGGCTATGGGCACCCACAGGCGCAGCAGCAGAACTACAGCGGCGGTCGTCCGCTCACCTGGGTGCCGCCCAACGCCGCAAACGTCATCAGCCCCGCTCAGCACTCCCAGGCGTACACCCTGATGTCTCCCAATCCCGCACCGCTGCTGCCAACACCGAGCATCCCGCCGTCCGCACCCTCGTTCGACTACCACGCCATGTTCAACTCAGCTCTAAGCAACAGCGGCGGCTTCAACCACGGCGGCGACTGGGTCATGGACTCCGGCGCAACCACGCACGTCACCAACAACCAGGGTAATCTTACCTCGTCTCATTCCCTTTCAAGCGCAAATTCTCGTGCTATTGTAGTTGGCAATGGATCTGCAATGCCTGCTTCTTCTATCGGGTCTACCACCATTACCTCTCGCCCCTTTCACCTTAACGATGTCTTAGTCACTCCTTCTGTTATTAAAAGTCTAATTTCCGTACGCAAATTCACCCGTGATAACTCTTGTTCAATTGAATTTGACCCTAATGGCTTCTCTGTGAAGGACCTAGCAACTCGGACCATCCTTCTGCGCTCCAGTAGCAGCAGCGATCTGTACCCGTTCTTCGGCGACATCCACTCCTCCAACATAGCCCTGACGGTCTCCAACACACGTGATCTGTGGCATCGGCGGCTAGGCCACCCAAGTGATGCTAGTCTTGCTAGAATTTCCCCTGATTTTCCCGAACCATGTAATCCTTCTAGAAATAAATCCCCCATATGCGAAGCTTGCCAATTAGGTCGACAACCTCGTCCAGCTTTCCCCACTTCTTCTAGTTTTACTACTTCTCCTTTTCAACTTATACATTGTGATCTCTGGACCTCTCCTATTCCTAGCTTTTCTGGTTATACATATTATCTCATTGTACTAGATGATTATTCACATTATTCATGGGCTTTTCCACTTAGAAATAAATCCGATACCACTTCTGTTCTGCGACGTTTCTTTGCCTATGTTCAAACTCAATTCAACAAAGCTATTCAATGTGTGCAATGTGACAATGGAGGCGAGTTTCTCAACAATGCTTTGCGGTCCTTTCTTGCAACCCATGGTGCCTCTTTTCGTTTCTCCTGTCCTCATACCTCTCCACAAAACGGGAAAGCAGAACGTATGCTACGCACTACCAATGATGTTGTCCGAACCCTTCTTGTCCAAGCCACCCTACCACCACCCTTCTGGGTCGAAGCCCTCCATACAGCCAATCACCTGCTCAACATTCGCCCCTCCCGTGCCATTCAACACACAACACCTCACTTTCGTTTATTTGGTCATCACCCCACCTATGCACACCTTCGCACCTTCGGATGTCTTTGCTACCCAAACCTTTATGCCACAACCAAACACAAGCTCCAACCACGGTCTACACGATGCGTTTTCATAGGCTACCCACGAGAACACAAGGGTATCGTTGTTTTGACCTTAAAACTAGGCAGGTTTTCGTATCCAGACACGTTATCTTCGACGAGGCGATTTTTCCCTATCATCCACCAACCAAACCCACACCCGATCCCACAAATCCGCCAGCCACAGAAAATCCCCGCTGTATCTGCCTCGGGATCCGCTTCCTGCGCCCAGCTGATTCCGCATCAGCTCTGGGATCCGCCACGGTCGGATCTGCCCCAACAGCCTCCCCGCACCATGTGAGATCCTGGCTCAGGGCTTAACAGGATTGATAGAATACTCATATCAATAAGTTGCAACTTCTTTTCCGGAAGCTCATCTGGAAAGAACTCCGAGGTTAAGCGTGCTTGGCCCGGAGCACTCCAAGGATGGGTGACCGACCGGGAACTGGTTCCCGGGTCCGCACGAGTGAGGACAAAGTGCGCAGAAAAGACTAGTGTTGATCTGTGGGGCCAGTCTGGAGATCCTAGCGAGCTGCCAGGGGTGACAGGCCCGGCCCGGGGGTGGCCAGGGTGTTACATACCAATCCGAAACTGCCGCGTCATCCTCGGAGGGGGACAACATCCATGCGTCGCCATCACCGCGCACGAGCGCATCTTCATCGCCAGTTGCGCCAGACCCACCACCAGCCTCTCCCACGTCGCCACCTCATCCTGGCCTACCTGTCCATGCCGTTCCGGTACAGCCACCCGAGAATGCACACAGAATGCGCACCAGAGCTAAACACGGTTATTTGATGCCCCGGAGATTATTCAATCTTTCTGGTACCACCACCACGCCTAAAATTTCGCCCCTTCCCTCCTCCTACCGACAGGCACTTAAAGATCCAAATTGGCACGCTGCGATGCTCGATGAATTTAACGCCTTGTTACGGAATGACACTTGGTCTTTGATCCCTTGTCCTGCAGGTGCAAATGTGGTTACGGGCAAATGAATATTTCGCCATAAGTTGAACTCGGATGGCTCTCTGGCACGGTACAAAGCAAGATGGGTGCTGCGTGGATTTACTCAACAAGCCGGCGTGGACTACGGTGAAACTTTCAGCCCAGTGGTGAAACCAGCTACTATTCGAGTTGTGCTCTCCCTTGCCGCTGCCCAAGCATGGCCTATCAACCAACTTGACGTCAAAAATGCCTTCCTCCATGGTAATCTGCAAGAAACTGTTTATTGTCAACAACCCTCTGGTTTTCTCGATTCTCACACGCCTAATCACGTATGTCGCCTCAACAAATCGCTCTATGGCCTAAAACAAGCTCCACGCACTTGGTTCACTCGTTTCACCACCTATCTCCTCTCACTTGGTTTTGTTGCATCCAAATGTGATTCCTCACTTTTTATCTTCCATCGTGGGAATGAGCTTGCTTATCTCTTGTTATATGTTGACGACATCATCCTCACCGCAAGCACCAGCACACTTCTACGAGCTGTTATTGACTCACTGTCCTCTGAATTTTCCATGACTGATTTGGGCACCCTGCATCATTTCCTTGGCATCAATGTTCATCACAACTCATCCGGCATGTTTCTGTCCCAACAGCAGTACACGCTTGAGATCCTAGACCACGCCAACATGCTTAATTGCAATCCTCTCTCCACCCCCGTCGAGACGCGCGCCAAGCCCTCTGCCCATGATGGTGCTCCATATGCCGATCCTTCCCAGTACCGCAGCCTTGCCGGTGCCCTGCAGTATATCACCTTGACACGCCCTGACATCTCCTTCGCCGTGCAGCAAGTCTGCCTCTTTATGCATGCGCCAACCACAACACACTTCCAGCTCATCAAGCGCATCCTGAGATATCTTCGAGGAACCTCGCATTATGGACTTCAGCTGTACAAGTCCGCTGCTCATGATCTTATCGTCTACAGTGATGCCGATTGGGCGGGGTGTCCTGACACCCGCAAGTCCACATCAGGGTTTTGTGTCTTCTTGGGGGACAACCTGGTCTCGTGGTCTTCAAAACGGCAGGCAACCGTGTCCAGATCAAGTGCGGAGGCTGAGTACAGGGCGGTCGCAAACTGTGTTGCTGAATCGTGCTGGATGCGGCAACTTCTGACAGAGCTGCATCGACCGCCCAAGCGCGCCACCATCGTGTACTGCGACAACATCAGCGCCATGTACCTCTCCACCAACCCGGTTCAGCACCGGCGCACGAAGCACGTCGAGATTGACCTGCACTTCGTCCGGGATCGCGTCTCTCTTGGCGAGGCCAAGGTGCTTCATGCTCCGACGGCGTCGCAGTTCGCGGACATCTTCACCAAGGGGCTCCCAACGTCGGTGTTCAATGATTTTCGGTTCAGTCTGAACATTTTTCCTTCCCATGTTCAGACTGCGGGGGGATGTTGAAGTGTAACGTTATCTGAACCTGACACGCCATGTATCCGTTGCTGTAACTAACTGACCTAGTCCCTAGCTTAGGATAGGATCGTGTACCTAGTCACACGGCACGCCGTTGCCCACGAACCAGCACACGATGTGCTGCAGCTCACTGTATTTATATGTAACCTGTCGATGAGGAATACAAGCATCGAGTTATAGAGTTCAGTTCAGCTGCCCAGCCTGACAATCCCACCATGGAACTTAATCTGTACTCCTCTTAAATTTACAACGGTAAACCCCGGTGGTACAAAATCCCATGTTAGAAATAATCGGGTTAATCTAAAAAAAATGGGTTAAACCGGCATGTTTCCTGGGACGAGATCTTCCAAACAAACCTATTATTGGATTTATTTGAGGGATGTTCCGGTTGTTAATTTTGAAACTTCAAGCCGACTCATGACACAGATTGGTTAGCTTGACACCCAAAACGGTGGGGACGTGCTAGAGCATCTTCAGTGGGGGGCGTCAAATATGTGTCCGGCACCTCCAATTAGTGTTCAGTTGAGTGTGCCACACATGTCCGGCACAATGGGGACGCAGCCCACAGCGGCACCCACCAAACCAAAAAAAAGACATAACGAATTCAAAGAAATTTAAATTGATTTCAATTTTTGTTCATATTTGTTATATATTAGAAAAAGTTTTAATGCAATTTCGAAATCTAAACATAAACTACTAGAGGTCGTCCCAATCGACGCCGTCGTCGAGCACCACGTAGGTGGAGGAGGAGGAGGAGGAGGAGGCACGCCTACTGGAGGCTCCGTCTTGATGCGGCGGCGCATGGCTCGGGGAGGCGCCGCCGGAGGAGGAGGCCGCCGGTTGCACGGAGCTCGCCGGTGTGACCATGAGGCACGGCGAGTCCCGCTCGATCGTGGCCACCGAGTCGGCGATCACCGCCAGGAACCCTGGGGAGTCGCCGTCGTGCTCGTTCTGCAGCGCAGACGGCACGTCGTAGCCTGCCGTGATGACCTCTACTGGCATCGGATCTGCACTGGGGCGACGGAGGAGGTGCCTGCGCGGAGGCATTCGCGTTCCAGGATGACGATGTCGCCTCCACGACGCGGCGGTGAGAGTCGCTCCTGCTTCACCGCCTGGCACGGCGTGGGGCGCGGGGAAGGGTTGCGCAGCACCGGTGGAAGGAGGCAGAGCGGGATGGCGGCGACGTGCCGGCAGGCGGCTTTGATCGCAGACGCCGGCTTTTATCGCGCGAGGAGGGCGGTTGCCGCCGTTAATGCGGCGCGTGGGGAAGCCACAACGGCGGCCGCGTGGCCTGGGTATCCGTCGCGTCGCCTGGCCGCCGTTAGTGGCATGCGTGTGGACACGCGCACCGCCGTCCCGTCGTGTCGCGTTGGAACGCGGCCAGACAGGCAGCCTGCACGACGCGATTAATAAGGCATGCGCGCCCCGTGTCTATGACGGGTGGGCCACCCTTGTCGGAGGACGTGTCCGTATATGGCACCCCCCGAGAGAGCGTCCAAACTTGGGGGCCCTTTCGGTGGTGCTGGACATAAAATGGCTCGGCCTGAACCATTGGGGGTGTCGCTGTGGCCGTTTTTTGGGTACGGACCTCATTGAACCTTTGGAGGGTCAATTGGAGGGCGCCGGTGGTGATGCTTTTAGCTTGCAAGCACTCACCCCCAAAACGATGATCATGTAGATCAGGTCTACCGGTGAAATTCGGTATTAACTTATTATGTGGACTGAAATTTTTAACAGTACAATGCACTTTCTGATTAGATTCTTATAAGGGACGTAGTACTTTGAATTTTTTATCATAGAGGAAACTATCTTTTTGTTTTCACACAAACTCAAATGAATGTCATCTCTGCCAACTAGTAATAAAACTCGGACGATAATTATGTGTCTGTTGCATTCACAGAGGTCGAGGCCTAATCCGACGAGGGCTTCGTGTCCGCGGATGCCCTCCTCGGGGCCATGGACGGGCTCCATGTCGTGCCTCACATGGTGCTCGGAGGTGAGGCCGCCGCGGGCCTCAGGCCCTACGGCGCACAGCCCACCGCCCCTGGACGCGCATGAGGACAAGGCCAACTGGGTCTGGGACCTCGCCCTAGACTTTGCGTTCGTCGTGGAGGACATCGGGTGTGCGGCTCGTAGCGTTCCGGTCGTGCACGCTGAGGCCGCCACCGCCATCAACTGCCAGTTCATACTCCTGCACGGCGACAAGCAACTCATGCACTACCTCATGGACATCGCCAAGGACTCCAAGTTGCTCCTCCTCAAGATGGTCGGCAACATTACTGACGGCCCCTTCCCTCTCACCGAGCAGCTGTTCCACGATGCATCGCCAACGCGTTCATCAAGCTAGAGGTCGAGGCTGGTGAAGGAGGCTACGCAAGGGACGACAGTGTCGTCGCCGCCATGGACGGGCTCAAGGACATGGCATGCGTCTTCGTGGGGACTGACATGGCCCACCGTCCGGATCGACGGCGAGGACGACACCGTCAGCTACATGTGGAAGCTCACCTCCGCACTGGGCTTTCTCTACGAGAACGTCAACCTACGCCTGTCAGCCCAACAAATATCACACGACGACCCAACTAGATTTTGGCCCTAGGGCGAGTTAAATAAAATTTCATTTATACTAAACAGTTATACTTTGTTTAATTGTTTTTATCATATTGTAGATTTTGACAAATATATGTTTTATATTACTTAGTTGTCATTGATAATCATACAATAATGTTTACCAATATTTATATATTGTTGTGGATGATTTATTTATTTTTAATATTACTTCCTCCGTTTCTTGATGTAAGGTGCATAGTTTTTTCAGAAAAAAGGATTAAATGTATGGTATAATGAGATGTATGGACAATTTTACCCATCCAAAAATGAATCCTAATTTATAGGGTGTATTGTTTTCAATTTGTGTCTATTAGGAACTCATATCTCCCATTTTTCCAAAAGAAAATGAGTACACCGTATGCCAAATACCCATATCTTAATATTTGTGCAGAAAACTATATACCCTACATTCAGGAATGGAGGGAGTACTAAATATATTGGTAGAGACTACAAAACATAGAGTCCAACAAATATCTTAACATAAGTGTGTAGTGTATGGTTATGTAAGTATATAAGGACTTCTATTTCATCAAGTGTTTCGAGAAGAGCCGGGGTCGAGTTGAAGATTTCTAGTTGCGTGGAGGCAAATGGGGAAAATCCCCCCTTCCCGTTTCCAATTTTTGAGCCAAAGTTTTGACTTTGTCGCCACATATTCACTTTCTGGACCGTCCGGATATGATCGGTCACTTTAGGAATTACCATAATCAAGAAAATACAAATTATTAAAAATATAATGTTCTAAAACAAAAAAAAATTAAGGTGTATATATGTTTAGTAGTGTTGAATGAAGTTCTAGAACAAAACTGCAGTGCATATAATGAAGAGATTAGGTCAGATACAAACTTTGGAGTTTACACTGAAAGGTTTGATGCTTTGCTAGTGACGATGTACTCGTAACAATGCAACTTTAGTGCAACCTTTTGGAATTGTCTTATTTACTTACCACAACTTATTCGTATTATATAATGAAAATATGGCAAGTTTAATATTTTATGACATTTTTTAGATATTATGAAAATTAAAACACACTTGGGGGTATGCTCATGGCTCCAAACATATTAAAGCAATCTTTGAAATTTTTAAGCCATCTTTATGACATGAGATAATGGTGTTACCGATGTACTGGAATATGAATTATTCATCCATTTACGACCAATTTTTCATGTACTCTTGGTTAAAATTTTAATTAAATCCAAAAAATAGCTAGAATTCAATTAGTCCAAGAAAAATAGCAAAAATAAATTTAATTATTTAAATTCACAATATTTTCTGGTATGGTTCATGAGAGAATGCAAGTCCAAAATTTAGAGAACTATTAATTAAGGAATAATGTGTTAGGGAAAATTCGGAGCATGCCCTGACGTTCCGGACTTTAATTTTGACAAATTATTAGAAAAAATGAATTAATGAAGGTCTAAAGACTTGTCTTATCTACTTACCATAACATATTGGTATCATATAATGAATAAATGACAAATTTTGGACATCTGGCTCAAAACATGGCAAAATGCATGTATTTCTTGATTCTTTTTTAAATCTAGTAAATATATATATAGTTCAAAACAAAAAATATTATGAATCAATACTTTATATGCAACATCTAAATTGCAAGCATGCATGATGACTCAAACTTGGGTGCGTAGGAAGACATCAACATCCCCTTGCCAATAGGCTATGCTATATCTGCGGCAATTTTTCTAACATCAAACATGTTATATCTAGCACATGCATTTTTCTTTTGACCTACCTCATTACTACATACATCTTTAATCGTGTTTCTACTACAATAAGAAATTCAGTTATAGCACCTTTACCTAAAATATATCAAAATATGATATGATCTAGCGAAATTTTGAAAATTCCGAGCATGCCCGGACCCTCCGGACTCTTTGTTTTACAAATCATTATAAAAAAAGGAAATGAAGGTGTGTGTATATGCATACAAGTGTAATATGAAGTTCTAGAGAGACTTGTCTTATCTACTTAGCACAACATATTGGCATCATATAATGAACAAAGGTCAATTTTCACACATATAGCTCAAAACATATATTTCTCGATTCTTGTATCAAATATAGTTCAAAACAAAAAGAAAGTTATTGATTCAATTACGTTGCATATCCGTGCCTGACCACATCTACCTTGGCAACTTTCTGTGCGCAAGCCATGGCATTTGAGACCATGGAGCTGATAGGGAATGAGCCTCTGTAGGCCGGGCACCCGGTGCAGTAATGTGGACCGTTGGGCCTTAGTTATCATGAGACAACGTTAATCCAACTATATTTGCACAACACGTTCGACTGTTGTGCACTGTTGCACTAGTCGAAAACGGTTCATCAGTCCCGGGTCCAGAGGGCCTTTAGTCCCGGTTTACCAACCGGGACTAAACTTTCGGGACTAAAGGGGGGGGGGCTTTAGTCCCGATTGTCCACGAACCGCGACTAATGTGCATCCACGTGGCCACGGCCGGGCGCGCATGGCGGGGACTCTTTAGTCCCGGTTGGTGTTACCAACCGGGACTAAAGAGTTCTGCTTTTTGTTTTCTATTTATTTATTTTTAGGGGTTTATTAGGGTTTCGATTATTTGTTTTCCATTTAATTCTTTTTGATGAAGATCACGTTGCACAAAAAACAAGTCGTATACATAAAGTTTACACTACATCGAGATCACGTTTGATGCATATATATACATACGCACACAAGTTGATTTAATGAAATTCTCACGTCGAGATCACGTCAATTACATTGGAGGCATAATATAATTACTAGGGTGATAAAATTCTCCGGTTTTCTTCAGGACCGCCGAGTACAAAAATCCCGCCATTTCCTCTTGAATTCATTTTAGGCGCTTCGTTGGAATGAGCTGGTCCAGCATTCTTTCCATCTAGATCAATATGAATATGTGAGTTTTGTGTAATATATATGAAATCATCATAAAATAAATTATGAATGGAACTCAACACAATATGGTAATAAAAAATTGCGAATAGTGTATACGTGCTTCAGCTGTTCTGGTTTCTCTATTCCGTTCAGTGACAAAAGAGTGTATGTACTCGCAAACG
Organism: Poa pratensis; assembly: GCA_947311845.1. Classification (NCBI taxonomy): domain Eukaryota; kingdom Viridiplantae; phylum Streptophyta; class Magnoliopsida; order Poales; family Poaceae; genus Poa; species Poa pratensis. The sequence goes on along the minus strand of CAMZMU010000036.1, from coordinate 15,749,199 downwards.
TAGTATGCACAAAAATTAGTCCCTTGTGGCTGCCTCAGACACCACTTTACAAAGAATAGAATTTAATCAAAATAATAATCAAGCATGATAATGGTATTAAAACTAGAATTAACGAGTTGCGCGGACATATATATATAGTACTACTTACCTTGGTTTCATAAAAATACAGCTTCGGTTTCCATTCCCCTGCAACCTTCACGATGAACTGTTCCCAAACCCTGCCCGGCAAAAGAAAATATTTAAAGGAGTTATTAATTACTTGATGTCGGAAAATGAACGAAAGGGGTCGATATAGAGCGATAATGATTGAAATTACCTCTGAAGCATTTCTTGCAAGTCGAGGTACTCGTCCATATCTTTTCTTAACAAGTCCAAGACTTGAACGACTCCTTGGTCAACTCTAACGACTAGCAGAATCCAGTGAAAACTGCGCACGTTTATATGTCCATGACTCATCGATTACACTAAACAGTGAGTAAGCAAAATAGAATGTGTAGATGGTACAAGAACACTCACTTGTAGTTGTAAGGAAAAAGTATTTCTCCGAAGGTATTTTGTTTCATTAAAAACCGGAGCAAGTCGTTCTCTGTGTCCTCGGGATGGTTCTTTACGGTAACTTCATGAATGTAATATGGGTCAATGAACCCAGTGCCATAGATGCGGCGTTCTCTGCATTCGACAATCTTCATTCTGCATAATAGCGTACAAAAGAATATAGTGAGATAATTACAGGCAATGAACGAGCTGAGCTAGAGACTTAATTAAATTGCAGAAATAAATCATTTACAAACAATAGCAACTGATGAGGGCTTTGTCGAGTGCGTCTTGATTGAATAGCTGAAAATTTTCAGAAAACGGAACGTACATCGCGTCATCTGTGAAGTAATGCTCTTTTCTATATTTTACCCAGAAGACATCATGCCCAGCCTTTGCGGATTTCTCGTACCACTGATGCAATCGGCGCAATTGTGTTGTTAGAGACTCGACCTGCTCATGTCTGACCAGGGACCTCCCGTAGACATATGTCCATGCATACTGATACTCTGTGGGGTCATCTATGCGAAAAGTGTCATGGTGTACTTCCTTATCGGGCATCACCTTGAGCGGGGCGATCGACTGATTTGCCTGTTCTCCGAGCTGGGCCACTTGTTTCCCGGATTTTGCCGTACGCATCTGCTCCCTCTTTAGGCGATATGCCGCCTCCTTCTCCTGTTTCTCTTGACTAATTGTCTTCTCAAGAACACGATCATAGTCATCTGGCAAAACAGGCGGCTGTGGCGGTCCCCTCGATAGATTTTTCAAACATCTCTCAACTTTTTCTGCTGGTATTATCTCCTTTGGCGGGGCCTTTTCGATCCTAATTGTCTTTTCACATCTGCTTGCACCGACGCGTCGAGTTTCTCTTGAGTCAAGTCGTAACTTCTCTTTGGAAGAGGCTTTAGCAACTCGCGTTCCTCTCGAGTTTCCTTATTTTCACGTCTCCTCTATGTATATGTCGACGGGTAGTTCAGTTTCCGCTTAGCAGTGCGCACAATCGACGGACGGGACGTCGCGGGTGATGGACTCGCACTGGGATCCCAACCGGCGTCGGGGATGGATCTTGAGGTGGGGGGATGGATCTTGAGGTGGGGGTGGCTCTTGAGGTGGGGGACTGCTACTCGGAGGAGTCGGTGGCCTTGGCGCCAAGTTTGGAAACACGATGTGTTTCTTCTTCCAGAGAACGATGACCTTCTTGGATTATCCCAGTGTCTTCTCGTCGTCACCTCCAGGAATGTCAAGATTCAGATTATCATATAACGGCACAACTTCATCCACCCCGACACGAGTATAGCCAGCTGGAATCCCGCCGAGATGGTAGCTTGCTCCAGATTGATTTGGTAAAGCATAGCCGACCGCCACCTTGAAGGACATGTTCTTCATTGCCATATGTAGCTCACAGTCTGTCTTCTCCGTGATATCATCCACGGAGTAGTGAGCCGCCGGCGGTTCGAGTTCAGAATGTTCTAGCTGCGTGGAACCCACGCTGCTTTTCCGCTGATCAGATGTGGCGGCTTCGACTTCAGGACCTTCTAGCTGCGGCTGAGATGCCCTTTGCTGACTAATTGAGTCTAGTTGGTCCTGCTGCTGCTGCACCTTGCGTTCCAATGCCGATAACCGGTCTGAATCCTGCTTCTTCTTTCTCTGACGGCTTCTATAAGTATCAGCGTCTTCCAGAAAACCTTGCTTCCACGAAACTCCGGGTCCATAACCTCGTACTCGTCCAACTTTTTCAGGATTCCCGAGTGCGAGTGACAGCTCGTCTTTCTCTCTGTCGACCACATACAGCTCGTCTTTTTCAGGATTCCCGAGACCCTAACAAGAACTCCGCATTGATTTATAAATTTACGGCGGCACTCTAAGGGTTCCAGCGGTTCGCCACCATCACCAACTCTGTCGATCGATATCCTTACACCTTCCTTCAACGGCTTTGTCGGGCCTCGTTTTGACCCTGCTTTTGACCCTTTCGACCCTTCAGCAGCGGATGATTTGCTCGATCCGGAGGGCTAAAAGAAAAAATGATTCGTTAATAACTGCAATACAACTCAAATAATGCATCTAGTGATCGATCAACAGAGGCTTAACATACCTTGCCGGAGTTTGTTAAGGGCACTTCTTCCTCTCTGCAAATTTCTTCTTGCTCAACTCCCTCACCGGAGTCGTTCAGAAATTGTGAGCTGTAATCTTCTCCAATTGTCACATCTTCTTCACCGACATCTTCTTCAGGCGCGTTTGCACGTCCTGCTATAATCTGATACATTCGCAGTTCACGCTCCTCGTCTCTGGCGGCGACGTCCGGACAATTTAGATCCATTGGCTCTTCACGCTCCTCGTCTCTGTCGGGGGCATCCGGATAATTTGGATCCATAGCTCAATGTCCCTGCAATCAATTTTGTAACAAGAATATGAATCTTAGCAAATATGAATTCAAAGTAGGGAAATTGATCAAATAATTCAAAGTAGGTTGCATAGCTCGGGTCTATTTTTATTTTGTAATAAGAATATGAATATCCATAATTTAAAATGACAAAGTAGTAATTTAAATCCATAATTAAGAAAATGACAAGAACAAATAATTTTAATCTCCTACAATTTTGTTGTTTAAGTAATCTCCACGTTAACTTAGAACAATTTTAATCTCCATATTTTAAAATTAAATGGCACTAAAATTCATTTAAAATGGCACTAATTTAAAATGGCACTAATTTAAAATGGCACTAATTTACCACTAAAATTCCAAATGGCACTAATTCAAAATGACACTAGCTAATTGTCCACTAAAATTTTGGGCGGAGGGCGATCGATCTGGGAGTTGTGAAAAATTTTGGGCATCCACCGTAGGGTTTAGGGTTTAGGAGGGGTTTAGGGTTTCGGATGTTTTCCATCGTACAGGGATCACGTCAATGCGCCAAAAACACGTTTTTGTATATATAAAGTATTACATGAAGATCATGTTGATGCATATATATATATATAACACATACATGAAGATCACGTTCGGCACAACAAAATGTAACACTTGTGAAAACTTGATGAAAACCTCATTACATTTATCACTTGAGCACGAGTAAATGTTCTTATTCAAAACAAAAAAAATACGGGCAATCGCCAACGCGAAGCAATTTCTATATGTACAACACAATTTCAACACAATTTCACGGCCACCACATCGCCATAATTCAACACAATTTCATATGAACAACAAATTGCAACAATTTAGCAATAATTCAACACAAAATTGAACAATAATTCTCTCCTCTTCTTCCTCTCATTCTCGGCTCTCCTCTTCTTCCTCTCATTCATATGACCAATAATTCAACACAAAATTATTTCTAACAAATTGCTAACACTTTGCTAACACAAAATTACTTCTAACAAATTGCTAACACAAAATTGGTACTGCCAAGCTACATTTGCAAGCAGAGGAGGGGAAGAACAACAGGGGCGGCAGCGCGGAGATACCTTGCGGGCGCGCGGCGACCAGAGGAGGGGAAGGATAGGGCGGCATCGGGGAGGGGCAGCGTGGTGGCGGCGTCGGGCCGGGGAGGGGCAGCACGTCGGGGAGGGGAGGAGCAAGCAGCGTCGGGGAGGGGCGCGGTGTCGGGGAGGCCGAGGCGCGACGGTGGTCGAGGCCAATCCGAACTCCGAACTCCGGCGCCGGTTGGACGGCGGCGCGGGCGTGGGCGACCTGCGGAAAAGGCAGAGGAGGGGATGAGGGTACGACGGCGGCGACGGCGTGTCTTGGAGGCGGAGGGGACAGCACCTCGGGCGTCGACGGAGCGGCAGCACCTCGGGGCAGCGGCGCCGTCGTCGGGGAGAGGATTGAGTGTCGAATGAGGAGGAAAGAGGGGAGCGCCCGATCTAAAACTGATCGATCGGCCTTTAGTCCCGGTTCCAGCCACGAACCGGGACTAAAGAACCTTTAGTCGCGGTGAAAAATTGCGCGCGAAGCCTAGCGGCCCTTTAGTCCCGGTTGGTGTTACCAACCGGGACAACTGGGCTTTTTAATTTTTTTTTTTCTAGTTTCTTTTTCTGTTTCTTTTTTATACTTTGATTTCATGCTTTTTGAATTTTTTTTAATTTTTTTTTTGAAGTTTCTTTTTCATACTTTGATTTACATGCTTTTTGAATTGTTTTTTAAATTTTTTTTCAAGTTTATTTTTCTGTTTCGTTTGTATAGTTTGATTTACATGCTTTTTGAATTGTTTTTTTCTCTAGTTCCTTTTTATATATATTTTAATTTAAATGTTTCAATATTTCTGAAAATCATATCTTTTTTCTTATTTCTTTTATATCCATTGATTTAATTGTCTAAAAAATTGTAATAATTATCTCTTTATTTTAAAAACATGCTTAGCAACATCCCCACACAGTTACATAAAAGGTTTAATACATTATTACACATCACTAACAGTTTTTATAACATAGTTACATTTCTACATAAACGGACTTGCTGGCTCGGAGGCCGTAGGATTAGGGGGAACGGCGCCGGGAGGAGCCAGCCCCGTTCGCGTCCGCCTGGTTCTCGCGCGCATGTTTGCGGCGGAGGGCACGAGCCATGGAGGATGAGTCTTTCAGCGCCCAAGCCAACTCGGAAGCCTCCTTCGCCTTGAGCTGGCAGGCAGTTCTGGCTCGCTGTACACGGTCGTCGTGGACGGACTGGAAGGAGGCTTCAATGGCCTCCTGCATCTGCGGCCCGCCGCCCTCTTCCCAATGGTCGCTCCAGTCGAAGTCGTCGTCGTTGTCATCCTCCTCGTCGGGAGGGGCGGCGGCGACTGGTGGAGGTACGGCGTCACCTGGTGGAGATGCGGCGGCCAAGTCGCCATATGCGGCCGCGGATCCCCACGCCACCCCTGCGGCGTACGCATCCTCGTCGAGGTCGGGGACGTCGGACCACGCGCGCTCGTACGCCCTCCGCACCTCCTCCGGCACCGCAGCAGGAGGCCGGTAGTTGGGCATTCCTCTCCACGCCGGGCGCTGCGGCGAGCGTGGTGGATCCATCTCGTTGCTAGGAATGGTGGATTAGGGTTCACCCCGTCAACGACAATACATATAGACCTCCAGGGCACTGGGGGAGAACACGTGACCGCAAAGCCCGCCTTTAGTCCTGGTTGGTAACACCAACCGGGACTAAAGAAGCACACGATCGTGTGTTTCTTTCAAGCACTTGTGAGCCGTTGGATCAGGGTGTGTTTCTTTCAAGCGCTTGTGAGCCGTTGGATCAGGGGTGTGTTTCTTTTGAGGGCAAAATCAGTGTTGGATCAGCCACATGACCCTATATATAGCCCCCGCTCGAACATGTTCAGCACTCAGTGTAGTTCATTTGATATACAAAGGATTCGGATTCCCTGCATACGTCCAACGGTGTATTTGATATGCGGGCACTCACGAGCCACCGTTGGGCTGTATGCAGGGGAAACTGTGTGTTTTGTTCTATCTATAAAATCCTTCAGTTCATCGACCGAATACAAAATATTTCTTCTGAGTTTTCAGAACACAGTTACATAAAAGATTTCATACATTATTACACATCACCAACAACATCCCTATCTAGTGTTCACTTTTTCTTCGTGTCTGTCCCTTTCTTCTGATTGCGCCGTAACATGGACAATCTTCATCATTTAACTTGATGCTTGGGTCAGTGTTCACTTTGAAGGGCGTAATTTCATGAAACTTATCATAATCTTCTGACATGTCTATCTTGTCCTCCACTCCCACGATGTTCCTTTTCCCCGAAAGAACTATGTGGCGCTTTGGCTCATCGTATGATGTATTCGCTTGCTTATCTTTTATTTTTTTTGGTCTGGTAGACATGTCCTTCACATAGAAAACATGAGCCACGTCATTGGCTAGGACGAATGGTTCGGTGTCATACCCAAGATTCTTGAAATCAACTGTAGTCATTCCGTACTGCGGGTCTACATGTACCCCGCCATGCAGGTTGAACCATTTGCACCAGAACAAAGGTACCTTGAAAGAAGGTCCATAGTCAAGTTCCCATATCTGCTCTATGTAACCATAATATGTGTCATTTTTTCCATTGTTGTTTGTTGCATCAAAGCGGACACCACTGTTTTGGTTGGTGCTCTTTTTATCTTGGTCGGCCGTGTAAAATGTATTCCCATTTATCTCGTACCCTTGAAAAGTCAATATAGTCGAAGATGGTGCTTTGGCCAACAAGTATAGCTGTTTTCAACAGTGTGTCATTAATGAGACGTGTTTGCAACCACCGCAGAAAGTCTTCACGTGTTCTCCTTCAATCCATTCTTCAGGCTGCTCCGGGTATTTGGAGCGTAAACTATTCTTGTGTTCCTTGATATACGGAGCCACCAAGCTGGAATTATGTAGAACTGTGTAGTGTGCTTGATTGAAAGAATCCGAGTCCTTACATATTATGCTTTCTTTCCTAGTGTGCCTTTTCCACGCAGTCTCCCCTCATGGCGCGATTGAGGAACACCGATCGGCTTAAGGTCAGGAATAAAGTCAACACAAAACTCAATGACCTCCTCTGTTCCATAGCCCTTGGAGATGCTTCCTTCTGGCCTAGCACGGTTATGAACGTATTTCTTTAAGACTCCCATGAACCTCTCAAAGGGGAACATGTTGTGTAGAAATACAGGACCGAGAACTGAATCTCTTCGACTAGGTGAACTATGAGGTGCGTCATAATATTGAAGAAGGATGGTGGGAACACCAACTCGAAGCTGACAAGACATTGGACCACATCCTTCTGTAAACTTGGTAGAGTTTCTGGATTGATCACCTTCTGAGAAATTGCATTGAGGAATGCACATAGCTTCACAATGGGTACTCGAACATTTCCGGCAGAAGCCCCCTCAATGCAACCGGAAGTAATTGTGTCATAATCACGTGGCAGTCATGAGACTTTAGGTTTTGGAACTTTTGCTCTGTCATGTTTATTATTCCCTTTATATTGACGAGAAGCCAGACGGGACCTTGATACTGCTCAGGACTTCAAAAAAGATCTTCTTCTCTTCTTTGGTAAGAGCGTAGCTGGCAGGACCTTGATACTTCTCTGGATTCAGGTGGTTGTCTCGTTCGTGCATACGTTGCTGGTCCTGCCGTGATTCCGTGTATCTTTCGTCTTACCATACACGCCCAAGAAGTTAGCAGGTTCACGCAAAGATTTTTTGTCACGTGCATCACGTCGATTGCAGAGTGAACCTCTAGGATTTTCCAATAGGGTAGCTCCCAAAATATAGAGCACTTCTTCCACATGGGTACGTGTCCGTCAGCGTCATTCGGAACAGATTGTCGCCAAGGATTTCCAAAGATTACTTTTAAATCCTTGACCATATCATATATAACATCCCAGTAGGGCGGGTAGGCTTCGTCCGGTGATCTGCCTCACCTTTGAAATGCTTGCCTTTCTTTTTACGGGATGCTTTTTGGAAGAAATCGACGATGCCCCGGGTACACATTCTTGTTTCCCAAATATATACTTTCAGTCTCACCTAAACAGTGCGTGCATGCATTGTATCCCTTGTTTGACTGTCCTGAAATGTTACTAAGAGCAGGCCAATCATTGATGGTTACAAACAGCAACGCTCGTAGGTCAAATTCCTTTTGTTCGTGCTCATCCCACACAGGTACACCTTCGTCACGCCACAACTGTAAAAGTTCTTCAACCAATGGCCTCAGGTACACATCAATGTCGTTGCCGGTTGCTTCGGGCCTTGGATGAGCACTGGCATCATAATGAACTTCCGCTTCATGCACAACCAAGGAGGAAGGTTATAGATACATAGAGTCACAGGCCAGGTGCTATGACTGGAGCTCTGCTCCGAAAGGATTAAAGCCATCTGTACTTAGACCAAATCTTAAGTTCCTTGCGTCATCTGAAAATGTCGGGAACTCTCTGTCGATTTTTCTCCACTGCGACCCATCAGCGGGGTGTCTCAGCATCAGGTCTTTCTTACGGTCTTCTTTGTGCCATCGCAACAACTTGCATGCTCTTTGTTTTGGAACAAACGTTTCAACCGTGGTATTATAGGAGCATACCACATCACCTTGGCAGGAACCCTCTTCCTGGGGCGCGGCTCGCCCTCAACATCACCAGGGTCATCTCGCCTGATCTTATACCGCAATGCACCGCATACCGGGCATGCATTCAAATTCTCGTACTCCTCACCGCGGTAGAGGATGCAGTCATTGATGCATGCATGTATCTTCTGCACCTCTAATCCTAGAGGGCAGACAACCTTCTTTGCTTCGTACGTACTGGGGGGCAATACGTTATCCCTTGGAAGCATCTTCTTTATTATTTTCAGCAAATTTTCAAATCCCTGTCAGATGTACCATTCTCTGCCTTCCATTGCAGCAATTCCAGTGTGGTACCAAGCTTTTTTGGCCATCTTCGCAATTTGGGTACAACAATTTTTTGTGATCCTCTAACATGCTCTCCAACTTCAACCTCTCGTTTTCACTTCCGCTGTTTATCTGTGCATCAAGAATGGCCCGACCAAAATCATCATCGGGCTCATCAACAATGGGCTCTTCTTCAGCTTCGTCTTCCCCCATTGTAGTATCACCGTCTTCAGTGAACGTAGGATAGTTGTCATTATCCTCTTCTTCTTCATTTTCTTCCATTATAACCCCTCTTTCTCCGTGCTTGGTCCAACAATTATAACCGGACATGAAACCGGACTGCAACAGGTGGACGTGAATGGTTTTTGAGGTAGAGTAATCCTGCGTATTCTTGCAGACACTACATGGACAAGAAATAAAACCATTCGGGCTTGTTTTTCTCAGCCACACGGAGAAAACTATGCATGCCATTAATATAGTCGGGACAGCGTCGGTCACTGTACATCCATTGCCGGCTCATCTGCATTATATAAATATATCAAAAACCATTACACTACATCATGAATATATAATAGTGACCAAATTAATTAATACAAGTTCATCACATTAAAACCAAAATAGAGTAGTGCCCAAATGTAATACATAGTTCTCATAAAATACATTAATTGAAACTAACATACAACTATCTAAAGAATTTAAATCCAACAACAAATGCGATCAAAATCGCAACTAAGGTAATTATTGAACCAACAGCATAATGATACCAAGCCTCTTGATTAATGGCATATTTTCTAATCTTTTTAATCTTCAATCGCATTGCATCCATCTTGATCTCGTGAGCATCGATGACGTCGGCAAGCTTGAAATCCAATTTCATCTTCTCTTCTAGGCATTGGAGACGAAGATCTTCACTTCTTTTTAATTTTGCTTTCAAATCGTTGTTTTCTTTTTCTAAAAAATTTAGCATCTCGACAAGAGGGTCGGTTGGAATTTCCGGTTCAACTACCTCCTAGATAAAAGCATCTATGTCAAGTTGGTAGGCATAATTGTTATAAACACGAAATGAAACAAATAGTTATAAAAATATACCACATCCGAATCATAGACCGGATGAGGGCCGACAGGTGCGGATATCAAAACCATGACACTATACATATAAAAAACATAAGAAAATTATACAAAAAATAACTATGCATTTAAATCATGCAAGTAATTTTTCTTTAAAATAAAAGATAAAAAAAAGAGGCTCACCGAGGTGGTGCCGGTGTCGGGGCGGCGCGGGCTATCGACGGCGGTGAGGACGGGGACGGGACGACACTAAAACCCACAAAGCATAAATTAATTTGAGATCAAAATGCATATAAAAAAAATGAACTTCCTAACTTAGACATTTCATCAAACACCTAGCTAGCACTACAAAAATAAAATGAGCTAAACTAACAATGAAATGAGCTAAAGTAGCAACGCCGGAAGAAAGGATGGAGTTGCTAACCCTTAAATAGATGGGGTGCCTTCAATCTTCACAAATGGTGAAAAAAATTGGGGATTAAATTGAGCTCGGGAGAGGAAACGGAGGAGAAAAATGGTGAAGTTTCGAGCAAATGGAGAGGAGCCGGGGTGGAAGAAGATGATATAGGGGGAACTTTAGTCCCGGTTCGTGTTACGAACCGGGACTAAAGGGTGCTTGCGATGGGCCCCGCCTCTGCGGCCGCATGCCGCGACCCTTTAGTCCCGGTTCGTAACAAACCGGGACTAATGGTTCCTACGAACCGAGATTGTTGCTCTCGGGCGCCCTGGCCGTTCAAACCGGAACTAATGGCCCCATTAGTCCCGGTTCTAATTATGGCCGGGACAAATGGGCCAAACGGAAGGCTTGTTTTCTACTAGTGTTGGGGCTCGGTCCTGCCGACCTATCAGGCCCGTAAAAAACTATTATTCGTCAGACATCTTGCTCTGCCAGTAAGAAAGCGGTTCTGCATTTGTCTCAATTATACGCTCCTTCAAAGAAAGAAACCTCTCCACAGAAGAAAACACATTTTTATTTATTTTTCAAAATGTTAAAAAATTACAAAAATAAATTCGGATATACATCTGAATATTTTGTGTCAAAACAAGAAGTTTCACGGAAAAAGACATTTTTTATGACCTATGCAAAAAAGACAAAATAATGTCTCGTATAAAGTCATTTTGGAGGGTCCGGATTTTTTTTTGCAATGGTCATAAAAAATGTCTTTTCTTTGCGGAAATTTTTGTGCTAACACAAAATGTTTTAAGTATATCCGAAATTTTTATTTTTATTTTTTTGAGATTTTAAAAATTGTTTTTTTGTCAGTGGGTGCATCTGCACCCACAACCCAAAATGGATTTCCGCCTCTATGCCAGTCAGGATCTCTGGAACTTAATTTGTGTCTTTGATAAGCCAAGATTTCAGGAACTTTGCGTGTCATGTGTGCACTTCGTCAACAAAATGTTCAGTTAATCAAGCAAGATTACAACCGCGCTAGGGAAGGCAGCTAATGTAAAGGCAAGATTTTTTTAGGGAAATGTAAAGAGCCTATAGCTAGTGATCCCATTCCCATCCAACACTCCTGTTGTACAATCTTGCGCTGCCACGTACTCTGCTTCATTCATGAGTAATTAGCATGAAGCTTTCTTTTTCCTGAGGGATCACGAAGGGGCTAGAATCACCGGCCATATATACTGCTCGTCTCGAACAAGATTGATCCTCCTTTTCCAAAAAAGAGGATATCACGGCCTCTATGATGCACCCAGCTAAACAGATTGTTACATAGATATTACAGATATAATGCTTTAGGAGTTTAGGGAATCATGCGATAAGGCTAGGGTAATAAATATACGAAGTTCTAGATGGTAGTAGCCACAGAGTCGAATTATATAATTCTACAGATTAACTTTGTACAGGTTACTAGATTCGAACGGCGCGCCTCGCCGAGCGGCACTTGTAGCTTCTTTTAATTTTTTGCCCGTAGTTGTCACAATTTATACAGATTATTAAAAATACAGTTTATATCCATATGTATTTGATCACAATACATAGATTTGAAAACATATTTTTTTGGATCGTATGGAATTGACAATCATCAGATCACACAATAAAAATCTTATGAAACAGGAAGATAAAAGCAATGTCGAAGCTCACAGGGGAAGTAATATAGAAATTCACACCACGTAGTAATAACATAAGATAGTTGTATGAGGGCTGCATCTAGGTGGACAAAATACATACGCACACATGGAAGTAGTTCGGAATACATAAGGTTTTATCAGTTTGGAAATATGATTTCAAACACCTGATGAGTTTCATGTAACTCACAATGATTCCAAAAGGCAAAGATAGCTGGCCTCAACAGCGTTAACAATGAGACATAGCAACCAAGACCTAGAAGGCGGAACCAAACTACCACCAAACACGGGTTGTTGAGGCAGTCATGGACATAAACTTTGTATATTCAAAATAGGTCTGATTGCAGCAACAAACTTTGTACAGGCAAAATAAGTCTAATTTGCAGCGTTAACAATGAGACATAGCAACCAAGACCTGGATCTGCTAGCAGTAACACGTTAATGCAGCAACCTGCTCCAAATCTCATGTTTGGTGATACATGATTAATTTCAGCACAATCTGCAGAACTAAATCAGAGTACAAAAAATAATTGGATGCAAATCAAGAAAATAGGAGAGCCCTATAGCTACTATACTATAAGAGAATACATTTTACGAACATATCATTAACAAACCTATGATAGTTGTTTGGATTGAGTTGTTACAAAAGGATCGCATAATTATATAGCAATGTGCAAAAACTTAACTTTCCATGAACTGATAGGGAGAAGCAACATGACATACCTCATTTACAAATCCGGTGACCAAGCCAGAGGAGGTATAGGAGAGCAAGGAGTCGTGCCGCCGTCCAGCGTCCTGCTTGACCATGATGGACCAGGGACAAATAGAGCAAATGGAAGGCAGTGTTAGGCGGAGCAAGGCGACCAAGTAAAGGGCATAAACATTTCAACAAATATAATCATATGAACAACACCGGAGGTTTGTTTTTTTAGCTAACAACAGGGCGACAAAACTGGAGGCGAGAATTTGCAGGCGTTCGCAGCAGAACAACGACTCCATCGGATGAGGCAAGCACTGTGAATGTTGGTAGAGCAACGCCACCCCAAGACACCATGTACTGTCAACCAAGCTGTAACACATAATGGCAATGGTTAGGCCATTGGAAACAATAAATGTACATACATAAAGGGTAAATAGAGCATCCGACCCTTATTTTTATTGTAGTACAATGGCCTAATAAAGTAATACCTATGCATATTGATACAATCACAGAAAGAAACTTTAAATGACATGTGGTGGAGCAGATGAAGCAAAGTCGCCGTACTTAGACAAAGATAATAGCAGCCAAAGCAAAATCAATAGTAGAACAGATTCTCAAAAAGAAAAACTGATATTACACATGGCACTATAACGGCATAAGTAGTAAGGAGCACTTCTATTTTGGTCCTGAACATGCATATTACAAATGTATAATGTAGCCTATGGTGAAGATCTCCAAGGTTTGAAAGTTTATTAGGTCGATCAAAAGATTCAAAAAAGGTATGCAACAAAATATGAGATTTATTTTAAATGGTAGACCTTATGATGTGTTCGTGATGAAATGTAGAAGACATCATCATTTCTAACCAAGTTTTTGAGCAACCATATCCTCCTTGGTCTCCCTATAGAATCTACCTATGCTGTGTTGGCAAGAAATTTGAGGCAAATACGATCATGCGTGCCCCTTCCGGCATTGCTCTCCGGTAAATTTATAAATATATGAAGCATCCCGTGGTAGCTTGGAATGTGATTATCAGCTTCTATCCGAGTTTACATATACATAAACTTGACATTTAAATTTTGTAGTAAGACTAAAACCTCCATATATCAGCCAACAGGAATGACAACGAAGGATCTACTTTATTAAAGTGCACCATGTTCATCAAATTTTGTTCTTTGACTATCTTTTCTGATGTCTAGCCATGCTCAGCTTTCGCTAATGGTTAACCATAACATAATGGATGAAACACGCGCAAAACAATGAATAAGAACAAAGACACATTTTCAGTACAGTCTTAGGAAGCGTTCTCCTACCTTCCAACCCCTCAAAGCTGAGGTAAGGAGAGGAGAAAATAATCACATTAAGTAGGAGCCTACTACACGTACAACCGATCCAGTTTATTTATGATCTAGCAAAATATGCATCCTAAAATACGAAGTCATACTTTATGAGCTTATGAACAAAGATGCACAAGATATACAGAGTTAGCGAAAGATACTCCTTGAAGATATGAACACAGATGCATAAGATATGGGAATCAGTGAAGGAGTGAGGGAACTGGTACCTTCAATGACGGCCACAGGATCCCTCCTCGTCGGATACGTTGACGGATGATGATTTAAGCTGCTGCAAGCTTAAGTCCAAGGAAGGAACTGATCCTATGTGTCACCATCTTCAGTGACCTCAAACGTCGGATGCGCCATCGCCCAGCCATCCGAGCAGCCACAACCGTAGCTAGCAGAAGATTAAAAGAAGAAAACCAAAGCATCAGATGCATCTGAAGTTGCACCACCCATATATTAAATACTTGATGTGCCAAGTTTCCTAAAAACTGATGACAAATATTGGTTATGGCCTTATGGGTCTCAATGCAAGATCGACAAAGAAATGAAACATTCAATGTGTTCAAGAAAGGGCCGCACCACACAAGCACGGTATAAACTTCCTATTGCAGGTTAGACTACATGTCCCTATACTACAATTTAAAAGTATACCTACTGCATTCTTTATTTTCTTAAATAACCAGATATCTTACATAACCATAAACCTTGAAATAGATCTACCTTCACATAGATCAGAAAGAACTTGCCAAATAAACATGCCTCTCCTGATATGCAAGCTACATTTGTGATCTTTATCTTTGAATACTATATACATGTCTAGAGATAATTTCAAGAGCATGATTTAAACCAGGTCTTTGCGGTCTGGTGTAAAAAGTACACTTGGATATATAACTACAGGGCAAATAATGAAAGATAGTGGACACACTTTAAATTCTTACAATGGTGAACTATAGTTATACCTAAATATTTTCCTATTATAATAGATGTCGAAGTGTATCTAGGGATGGAACAATAACGTTCTATGAGCATGGACCCATGATAAATAATCAAATGGGTCACCATCAGGAACCTGTATTTATATTCTTAAAAAATATGCTCAAGAATGGATCATAAATAGGAGTTCTAGGCCATGTATAACCCGACTGGAATGCTCAAAGCATATGATTTGAAGATATATATGGGTTACAAATAGTAAAAGGAAATCAAATATCCGATCAAAATGTTAGCAACTTGTATAAGGAACCAAAATGTTTACCTGGATGAAAAACTGACCTAACCTTGAAACCACTCCGATAAGAAAAACACCCAGCTGCAGGAAAAATTTTAGGGAGAAGCGCAGACGACGACAACATGCACTCTTCCTTTTTAAAGCCTTGAGCCTACACACCAGAAGCAGTTATTTAACATGTACAAAACACATCATAGAACTGGATCCTAGCAAAAGTAGAGCCCGGACTCAAGAATAACTAACATGAACGCACGGAAATGACATGAACAATCTCTCAGAGAGGGTGAGAAAATATTGTTAGTGCTTTATTGCTCCCCATTTACTTGTGGAGGTGGTATAACTTTCATCCATTGGAAACCAATAAGGCAACGACTGTTAGCTCAAGGCAGTAAGCCTTGGCAAGCCATGAAGGATACCTCTGACATTCTTTAAAAAATTAGTGTAATTACTCTCAGAAAAATTAGTACAATAACCTAAGCTCAATTTGATTAGGGAAAGAGTGGCGGACGCCATCAAACATAAGTGCACCATACTACATAATATAGAGTAAATTATACCTAAAAAGTGATGAACTATAAGAAAAATCATTTGCTCTTTTAGATCTAATGACGGCTCTTCGTAGTTCATCATATTATTTGCTGATGGGATAAGCCATTATTCGATTAGAGATCGGATGCCTATCTAGCGGTTAAATATCGTATAATAACATATCTAAGAGGGAAATGTAGACACATAATTATCGTAGACTCTGCAAATTGAGAAGTTAAAGGGAAATGTCCACGACACATAATCCATTTGTTCTCAGCCTATCAAAATAAACTAATATATAACAGGGACATTCTTGAGCCATCAATAAGCATGCGCCAAAATATTTATTTTCTGTGAAGCTAAATCAGGGATGAAAAACACTTGGCTACAATTAACATGATAATGCAAGTATTGTACAAAGCTAGATGTGCATGCCCTCACCTGAAATCGATGAGGAACTCCTGACCTTTTTTCTCAAATTTTACTGGGAAACATAAAAACTACACTAACATGAGAAAGAGAAACTCATGTATAGTCAGTTGTGCATGCCCTCACCTGAAACTTGATTGATATGCATAATAAGAAGAAACACGTGGTGTGTAAACGGCAGCCAAACAGGGCGCACCTGTCCCCAAACCTGAAGTAGAAAATTATACTATATTAATTATTTAACATTAGGATGAGCATAAATACCAAGCTATTTATGGTATTTTTTCACTTCAGGTTTAAACTGGCATCTAATGAGCCTATGAAAGATAAGACCAAAATATAAAGGTTCAGCGCTTAATAAGAAAATATCTTGAATATTTTTTTCCCGGGGTTGTTTTGATACACAGCACAAGAAAACATCAATGAAGTTCTTTGAACAGACATAATACATCTGCCACAAAATATTACACCTTGTTTAAATTAAGCTGTATATGTAACGAAAATAAAAAATATGCTATATCAGTCGTAAGTGTTAATGATTTCAAGCACAACAAAAACAATGCTAAAAAAATGACAATCAAATTTTGTTATTTTTCTTCTAGACAATTACTATCAGCACACCAAGATCTAAAGAAATTGAACCCAATGATACTGATAGTTAAAAAGTAGCTATGACCTATGAGTCTTAGTACATGATAATACATGCAAGCCAATATAGATTTTGATTTAAAATAGATTGGTTCAAATGACTATGGAGACAAACCAATTTGGTCAGTAGTACTTATTACCTCAATCTGGAAAGACCTCCACATTCGTTGGTGTAGCTAGTCATAGACACTTTTAAGCCGCATGCTGTAACTGAAAATGGAATGCACTCATATAGTAAAAGCTTAGATAGTGGATATTTATTTAACAATCAGTGAAGAACATGCAGGTTCACCTCTTTATATGCTTTATCCACTGGAAGCAAACTGGAGATGGAGATGTGTTGCTACCAATAGGCCTACCATAATACATGTTCAAAGATGAAGCTTTATATCTGGCCGCACTGACAATGATCCCAACCGCTGCTCTTCATCCTCCCTGATCTATATCTTCTTGTCAAGATGAAAAAAATAGCACCTGAAAATTTCAAGAAAGCCAAATTCACTTGCCCAATATGCAAAACAATGTCGGAACATGAGAAATGGAAAGAGAAGCCCCAAATGAGCTATATCTGCGTGGTTATTACTTGTTCTCTATTCTCAGATACAATTCTAAAACACCTAATGTTGATCGAGTAGTAACAGAACTAATCTAATTCAATAGCATATCAACCGAATATCGTAACACATATTATCAGATCTTTCAAAACTTATCCTCGATTCAAATCTTTCAAAGCCTCCAATCGCTGCACGAACAAAGAAGAGAAGCCCCAAATGAGCTCACCCAATTCAACAAATAGAAGAAGTAAACAAAGTAAATTCCACAAAATAAACATGCACTGCAGTGGATGGGTGGGCAAATACATTAACAACATCAATGCGAGGAAGTTGTCCTTACAATAATATGGACTGTGTCTACTCAAGACAAAAGCGTCAGTGAAAGTAGGAGAAAGAGGATGCTAGTAAGATGAAATCCACAATACAACCTGCAAGGAGCAACTGACGTGAGCCAAACATCTGAACCTGGCAGCAACCCATGTAAACAAACTCCGAGATAAAATTGTTCTTTCGTCGAACCTATCTCCACTTCATGAATGTCATGCTCCAAACTGTTTCATGGCAGCAGCAAAATAATTAGCACTTTGGGCCATATTATGCAGTTCAAATAGAAAGCATACATGACTGATGTCTGCATTGAAATATTAAGATTTCCATTGGGCCAGTTCAAGACAACCTGTAAAATAAATAAATCGCAGCTCAAATCTTGCCACTAACGCCATGGTGGAGATCTCAACCGAGGAGAATCCATGGCCACACACATGCATCAACATCATCTTTATGCCTTGTTTCCCCGTCTCTATCCACCTATTGTATGAACGAAATGGAGTATAAACACCTCTGCATCCTACTTGGAGTTTCATCAAACACCTCATATGTATAGATTATAAATAATCTGCACGAAAACATAAGAAGCTATAGATTAAATCCTCCTGTTTCTAAACCAACCAGGGATCATACCAAATGCAATATGCAATGCGCTGAATGAAAAAATATAGTGTCTACATAAGAGCATCACTGAATGATACAACAATTCTTTCCTAACCTACTCCACGATAAAGAACTTATAGGCCATATGTGGTGCTAGTAACAAAAGGAAATAAATCTACAGGATGAAACAGTATGCACCAGCTTACCATATTTCACCATAAGCGGAGAACATTATGCCATTGTGTAAACAAATGGGTGCAGTCCAGAATAGAGAGAGTACAAACAAATTACTCACCATCATCTGCAGAAAACATCTATGGATTATAAACAGATTTCTATCCTCCTCAAAGATGAACCATATAGAGAGAGTATAAACAAATTACTCACCATCATCTGCAGAAATGTTGAACTTTGGTAGGCAA
Organism: Poa pratensis; assembly: GCA_947311845.1. Lineage (NCBI taxonomy): Eukaryota > Viridiplantae > Streptophyta > Magnoliopsida > Poales > Poaceae > Poa > Poa pratensis. Next base: position 15,730,408 of record CAMZMU010000036.1, on the reverse strand, counting down.
AAGAAGGAAACACCTCATAACCTGTGAATGAAGATAAAAGGCCTGTTCGTTGCTGACTTCTCTTCTTCCCTGTCCCCTTCTCATCACCACGCCTCATGGCATGTGAATGAAGATAAAAGGCTTGAAAGATGCATTACATGGTAAATGGAAATCATTTAATCGGGGAGGTGATATAATGTGCAGGCAGGGTATCTCCGGATGGAGGCTAAAGTTGATAAAAACTAAACTAAGAGCAGAATAAACATCACATAGTCTAATATTTCCTCTGCAGCCAGCTTGGTTTTTAATCAAACGATTTGCAGGCAGAAATTGAGAAGAAGCTGGACAAACAAAGAGTCCATACCTTGCAAAGCAGAAATCTCTAACCAGAGCTTCCAGTGGGAGCACCAGATCCAACCAAGGAGGAGGTCACAACAGCAACTGCCAAGAAAAGAAGGTCACGGTCAAATCTAAGAACAACAAAAACATAGAAAAAGGGGAAAAGGGGAGGGTCCTGCCGCAGCCTACCTCAACCAGTCTCAGTACAAATAAATCGGATGTAGGCGGAGCAGATGACAGCAACAACTGCAGAGAGAAGAAGATAGTCGTCACGTCTGCAACTTTTCCATGAGGAGCAGATCTGGTGGAAGTCGAGCTCCTCGCGTGCGCCACCGGCTGAGAGAGAGGAGGTGAGATGGGGGAGAGAGACAGAAAATCAGAGGTGGAGGACAAAGATACACACCTAAGGCATCGTCATCGAAATTTTGTGTTCGTACGTGAAAGAGGAGGGCATGGGCCGGCTGCTTGGGGCCGGTGCTCGATGCAGCGAGGGGAGCCAGCGGTGAGCGCCCTGCCGTCGTACCTCACGCACGCGTACTCCTCGTCTCCGATCTCGCGGCGGCCGCCAATCAGGGACGGCAAGGACTGCTGGTGGCGGCATCCAATCAGGGACGGCACGACTGCTGTTGAAAACCTAGATGTTTCTCGATCTAGGGTTCAGCAGCGAGGAGGCCAGGAGCACATGGCCTTGGGGCAGCGGGCAGTGAGGGTGTAGTGACCCAGCACACCACTGCATGTTGTAGTGTACAAGTCGTTGACATAATACTCACGGAAGGACCAATCCGTAAATATTACATCATTCAGAGTAGTACAACAGAAACATAGTCGGTCCAAGGTAAAACTATAGGATTACAACACTATTCAATACAAACTCTCGAGAACCTCCTTTACAAACAGAAGTAGGTCTCGTGTAAATGAACTTCCGAAAAACTCAAATCGAAGCACTAAGCTGGATACCAGCTCTACTTCTAACTCCTAATCCACTACTGTTGTTGTCACAGCCCTATCTATCCATCTGGAATCTCTATGTCTAGAGTTGTGCTCCTCCATCCGATTATAGTCGTCTTGTCCGTAGGTATTGTTATTGACGTGTCCACCGTTGCACTGTTGTCGTCACTCCTTCGTCGGCGAAGTAGAGGTTGACTTCTTCTGGCTCCACCAGGTTGATTTGACTCCTTGTCGAAGATCTCACCAACTTCGTTATGCATTCCTGTCCTTCCTCTGCTGTCTCCAATAATCTAAGCAGGGGGTCAACGGAGGAAAGGGTGAGCAACACGAGCGTTACTCAGCAAGTTCATATAATAGGAATAAGGTGTTTTGCGCACTAGCTCCCATCCATACCAAAAGGTCATGGATGAACATGCATATCTTTGTAAAACATTTTTAGGAAAAGATTTATTTTATCTTCAGAAAACTATGCCCGTCATCCATTCACAGGTGCTAGGGCTTCATGGAGCCACCTTTCCTGCAGCGTTCGCAGCTCCTTCCCGGAACAGGGAGTAACATGTCACACTTTTTTACACTCTGCAGAGGTGCGTTACTTTACCCATAAGAGATCAACGCCATTCGCCGTGCTTCTCCAACAACCCCGCATGCCCACCCAATTCATGCATAGCAGAATCACCCCTGGCTCTTCCCCTCAGGGTTGATACCTAGGCATCCTCTTGCAGACCATCATAGGCACCAGAGTCCGTGGGCATTAAGGGGTCCCACCCATGTGCATGTAGTCCCGCAAGACCTACAGCGTACGGCTCTGGCTGCCCGTTGACATGCGAAAGAGAGAAGGTCACAGATGACTTTCCCGTCCCATTCCAAGTCTCATGGTTAACGCTTTATTTACGACACAAGAACACTGACGGCATTGGTTATTAAGTCCTAGAGAATACTTTCCCGTGCAAATGGAACCTCCACCACAACATCATTCCATGGTTGTATATATATATAGCAATTCACATCATTCGAAAATAGGTTTTACTTTTTCATGCAATGATAAACCATAGTATTTTGCATTTACTTTGATAAACATAATCAAGTAGGACATGAGCAAGAGTGAACTTTCCTTGGATAGAAATAGCAGTTCAAACCCTTCGGGGTTCTAGGGTTTGCGGTAAAACCCCGAGTTCTGAAAAAGGCAATGTAATCCCGATAAGGACTATAGAAAACTCTGGCAAGATGCTATTATGCATAGTAATGAAATGCATCGCAAATACCCCAAGGATAACCCAAGCTTAAGTAAATTTCGTCTTATGCACTAGTTCGATAATATCGAATTAACTTGACTTAAGATTGTTTTATCACCTTTTGGTGATGTTATTAATGCTTAAGTTGATTATGAGTTGGGTCTAGTGATTACTTAGAATGTGATGTCTTCATGACTTTAAGTGTGTATCACTTTATTTATCTGATTAAGTATTATTAAATATTAAGAGCAACCACTTATAAGCTTATCTTTTATTGAAGTATCACATTTAAAATGAAAAGAAATAAAGTAACACCATTTTATGTTTCATTTCTAAGTTTTAGAATATTATCTTAAATGAATAAGTCTATAACACAAAATTAATCCAAGTATTAATGATAATAATAATAATGAACATATTTTATTAAGTAGAGAGTTCAATTTTAGGTTATGTAAACATCCTTCAATAATTATTTTCCTTATGGAAAATATTATTTTAATTAACCATTTAATGCTCACAATGTAGGACATGAAATGATTTTAACATTTTCAAATTTGAAATTTAAACAAGTGAAGCATTTTTAAATGAAGTTAGAATGCATCCAAAATAGCATTTCAAATTAACTCTATATTTAAATTAATAAGTAAATTTTTGTTTCAATTTTAAAATGATTCAATTTTAGTCAAACAAGTGTTTGATTTATACAAACAAACAGATTTATTTTTCTGTTCATTTTGATATATTGTTTGTATTTTTCTGATTTAATATGAAATAGTTATGAATTCCAAAGTTTATTCAATTTAAAATATTTCTAGAATTATTTTCTTATTAATTTTCGATTTATTAAATGACCACAATGCCCCTGGTCTAAACTGGTTGAACCAAACCCGAGCCCGGTCTGGCCGGGTCGTGGTCCGATCCGAGCCCGACCCTTCTCTCCCCTTCTTCCTATCCTTCGCACGCTCCTGCGCCTTTGGTAGCCACCGCCGTCGCCGCCTTAATCCGGTGCGCTCCGGCCACCTCCGCCGCCGATCCCTGACGCAAACGATGCGCCACTCCACCTCCTCCAACCCCTCCGAGGCGATTTGCTTTCCACTGCCCGGCGCGGCTATGCGTGACCAGTACCCGAGCCTAGGGTTCCGGTGGCAGCGCGGCGTTGTCGTGCCCCGGACCTTGCTGCTCCGCCGTGGCTGGTGTGGAGCTCATTCCCGTGCCGCCGTGGTGATGGTGTGGTACTCGCTTCCTCCCTGGCCCTCCTCCATTGACCACACGGGCACTGCCCCGTCGTCATGGCGTTACGGCCTGGGCGCTGGTAAGCTCCTCTCTTCTCACTTCTTCTTCTTTTCCCCTCCAGGCCTTTGTGCCTTGCTCTGGAATGCCTGGGTGAATTGGTGATCTAGATTTTCTTGATGCTTAGGTGTTGGGTTTGCTCGGCTGCTCTTGTGATGATCTCTGAACATGCGCTAGTGCCTCTATGTATTAAATTGGGGACGTTCTAGCTAGTGGCTTTGGCTGTGGTGATGATCTGATTCTGTCACTCGACAGACTTACTATCTGTCTTAGACAGTAGCAACAGATGGTGTTCTCTGAACCAAAGTTCAGAGATGTGCCTCTGCTGTTTGCTGTTGTTACTCTGAACCTGAGATTCAGATGTAAGCCTCTGATCATGATGTTCTAATTATAAATTTGCTCTAGTTGTGCCATGGTTAGTATAAATCATTTGCTTGAGCTAAAGTATTTAGCTTTGTCTTCTGTGATGCCTCCCTTGAGTTACACAGAAACAATCTGATGGGTTTGGCTTAAGAAAATCCTTTATACTGCTTTGTGGTGCTTTTAGTGCAAGCTATTGCTTGTGGTGCCTCTCCCCTTTGTGGGTTTTGTGCCCAGCAACATGTACTGGATGTGTGATTCCGAAAATGTGACTCCAAGCAATAAAAGCTTGAATGCCTTTGCTAATTTGGTGGATTTACATCCCCTGCCTATGATGCACAGGCTGAGGCTATGATTTAATAAGAACAGATGTTATATTTGATTTTTAATCCCCTGTGATGAACTAGTATAGCAATACTATGCTAGTCTGAGGGGAAAAACACTACCCCTCACCCATGTGTATCTAGCAGATCAACTTGCTAGAGGAAATTAGAGATCAACCTGTGATCAAGTGTGATGGTGGTGTTGTGGTGTTGCTTGAGACTCTTCTGGCTTTCTTGATCAACAGATCTTGTGGATCTTCCCCTTGTTCACCTTGTGGGCCTGCTCCTCCAGCTCCAGCTTGCTATTCCTAGCTCCTGGCCTTCTCTCCTTGCTCCTGCTTGGCCTTGTGCTTCTATCCCATCTTGCTCTTGCTTTTGGCAAGGATCCTGTGATGATTTCCAGTTGCAGTGAGTGAGTTGTGGTGGTTTGAGTGCAATACTGTGATGAACTCGAGCTGTGTTAAGGTGTGAGTGAAACAGAGCTTGCTCCCTTGTGTGCTACGACTCCCTTGCCCTTATCCTTCCCTGGCTTGTTTCTCTGTGCTGGTGACAGCACCGAATGTGGGAAGTGAGTGTGCTGCTTGCTTGCTTGACTCCAAGGTTCTGTTAACCTGGAGCTTCGGCTGGTTTGATATTATCCTTCACGTGTGGTTTATTTTCGACTGCCAAGTGGATTTAGGCCAATGATGTTGTGCTGAGGCTAATTCTTTTGTTAGGAACAGATGCTTTACTAAGTTCCTTGTTTTAAATCCGATGATGTGTTTAGTAGTGCATCACCCTGCCAAACTGAGGATAATCCTAACCCTAATTCCCCCTCTTTAGTTTCTGTCTTTTGCTTTTATTTTTGTTTTGTAGGAAAACAAGATTGGAATAAAGATCAAAAAGAAGAAGAAAGGAATACAAGACATTTTAGTTTAGGAAACAATTGTAATCTTCCTTTTTGGTGTTTCAATTTGTTGTAATTTATTTGTAAAGACAATGTATTATTGTAAATACTCAATAAAGTTATTTGTTTGTCTTTCTTAAATTCTATAATTTGTAATATGTGTTGTACAGATTTAAATTATTCAAATAACTATAAATTTATTTACTTAATTATTATTTCTATACTTTATTGTTTTAATTTGAATTACTTTATAAATTCAATTTATTTGAATTCAATTTGAATTCAAAATTCCCAATACAAATAAATTATCTAGAGGTCATGTCGAAATTTACTTGCATTCACCTAAAATGAACTAAACCTAACTCAAGAAGATGAATGTACTCCGATCACTCCAGGGTTTTTAATTTGTGAAAAATTTATTCGGGTTTTTCAAATACATTCATGCAGATGCACAAATTACTATTTCTACCCTCCGTAAACTCCTAAATGCTGGGATATTACAGAGGGCAGGGAGGCCAGGGGCGGAGCAGGGCACCGACTGTAGCTCCGGTACCCGGCGTCGCCTCCCCGTCCGCCACGAGCGTACGGCGGCCGTCCCGTCGCCGATTCTGGGAAGCAAAAGGACGATTCTACCCATGGAGTTCGATCGAACCACGACCCATACCACCGCACCCTGATGGCTCGCGGTATGCTCACGTGGGAAAGATCCACCCCACACGCTGACATGTGGGTCCGGAAAATACCCGGGGCCACCAGCAGCGACTCGGGGTGATCTCCGTGCGGGTAGAAATTGACGCGCCGATGGGGGAAGGCTAGGGAATGGACAGCTGAGATCTGATCAAGTTTCTATAGGATGGCTGTGGTGGTCTGAGCTCTGAGAGAGGCCCTGGTCCTAGCAAGGATGTTATCTTTAGATTTTCAAGCAACTATCGAGTTTAAACTATCTTCCGTTTTCGGAAGGCTAATGAGAACAAGACAAGTACAAGAACCTATTTGGTTTCTTTAGAACTTTTTTTTGGAACCAAGCAACTATTTGGTCATGAAACTAGATTTCTAATTTATCGTTGCCTTGCCGTGTCAATTTCTCATGCTGGTCGCTTCCCTGCTGCCTCCCAGACCAATTCCCGACCAAATCGAGCCCGTCCTCGGCCAGATTGAGGCGGAAGCTCCGGCTGTGGAGGGGGACCACACGGTTAGGGGATTGCGGGCACGAGTCTCTTTTTTTCGTTGATAAAGAACATCACGACTCTTCTTTTCTTGCTGGAGTTCCCCACTTTCAGACCACCAAGTGGTTCGTCCCCGGTGGCGTCAAGGTGTCCAACAATGGAGTCTTGACGGCGGTGGAGAGGACCAAGGCCTTGTGAAAGTGCATGAGCCCTCATGTGTGGTTTTGGTAATTAATGACAATCTCTATGGACTAATGGTTGCATTGAGCTATCCTTGGAGGGCTTGTCCATTGGTAATGCTTGAACACCATGTGTTGGTATCAAGATTGAAAGAAAAAGATAAAGTGATGACCAAAGTAATATTCAAGGTGTGATCCACATAAATGGTCATCTAGAGTTGAGCTTATTGCAAGTGTGGCTTGGAAAAAAGATTGAGTGAACATTCATGTTTATCTCCAAGCCATCATATATATTAAGAGAAGAAGATGAAGTGCAAGTTCAAGAGAAGCATATCGAAGAAATCCTATGCTTGAAGCTTGTCACCCATTTAGAGATATTGTTCGAGTGAAGATGTGCCTTATAGAGACTCTCCCATCATGGTGTATGGGGGAGCGATATATGTGAGTCTTCACAAAGCGAAGCGCAATCAAAAAAGGTGGTCCACTTGAAGAGATCAAGATCGTCATCATCTAGCTCAAATGGAATGCGCAAGGCAAAGGTATGATCTTGATAGGTTTCTATTTTACCGGACTCATGTTGTTAGTGGGAGACCGGGTTAAAGGATAGACGGCATACTATCAAGAGGGCTCTCAAGTGAGTAACTTGATCGCACCTTTGTGGAGAGATCAAACCTTTGTATTCTTGGCATATCATCTTTCTTGGTTCGTATTTGGCTTTTATCCATGTGTGAATTTAGAGCTTGTGTTCATCTCCATACCAAGCTCTAGTTCATCAAAAACGGATTTCATATGAATATCTTGTTGCGTTTTTGATATTGGAGGATTTACCGGCTGTTCCTTTTTAGAGAGGCTTAACTTTCTACATTTGGTTTTATCCTCCCTTGTTGGACTATGATTTTTCTCTGCATGATCTTGAAGAGCTCTTCGTTGCGATTCCAACGAGCCCAAGAGTATCGAAATCGGAATCCGGATGAAAAAGTTATTGCAGTTTTTGTTTTGCTGTTTCTGTCAATTTTCTGAAAACCGGATATTCCGGTCCTTTTAGGAATATCCGGTTGTAAATATCCGGCTACCTCCAGAAGGTTTCAACAGGGTCGGATATTTCAATCCAAAATGGAACCGGAATATCCGGTTCCCCGTTTTTCCTGCAACGACTCTATTTCATGGGGGCCTATAAAAACCCTCCTTCTTCCCCAAAGAGACATGCTCTTGAGCACGAAAAAGCCCCCCCTTGTTGACCTTCTTGAGCTTGGATTTATCTCTATTCTTCCATGATTCTTGCCTCCAATTAGAGGGAAAAGAGAGAGGAGATCTAGATCTACATTTCCACCAATCCATCTCTCCTCTAAGTGAGGGGAACCCTTTGGATCTAGATCTTGGAGTTCCATTTGTTGAGTTCTTCTTTGTTCTTCCTCTCTTCTCCCTCCATAAGCATTAGTTTCTTTTGATGGGATTTGAGAGTGAAGGATTTGAGCACTTGTTCTCTTGCCATTGCTTTGTGCATCGGTTTGTGCTCTCCACGAGGATTCGTGAAAGTTGAAAGTTTGTGAGCTTGTTACTCTTGGGTCTTTGGACCCTAGACGCCTTTGTGGTGGTTGAGACCTCTTGTGGTTACTTGTAGCTGTTCGGGAGGCCCCAATTCAGTTGTGGGTGTGTGTGCCCCGGATCGTTGTTGTAAAGGCTCTGGATTCCGCCTTGAAATATTCCGATAGTTGAAGGTGAACCAAACCTTTGTGGTGCGGTTCATCGGAGAAGAAGGTGAAGCTTTTGTGTCTGTTGAGTTGACCTTTGTGGTATCTCACACCTCTCCAACGAGACGTACTCCCCTAAAAAGGAGGAACTCGGTAATACATCCTCGTCTCCACGTGCTTCGGTTATTTCTATACCTGAGCTCTTTACTTATGCACTTTACATTGTGATAGCCTTCATGCTTGAAGTATTCTATTGCTATCACCTTGTTGCTTGTCTTGCTTAGCATAAGTTGTTGGTGCACATAGATGAGCCTAGTATATTTAGGTTGTTGGCTTATTAATTTAAATACCTAGTTTTATTCCGCAATTATCAAGCCTAAACCGGAAAAGTTTTAATCGCCTATTCACCCCCCCCCCCCCTCTAGGCGACATCCTTGTCCTTTCACCTTGATTGCGTTTTCTTGTCTGTTTCTAGGGTCCTCTGTGTAAAGTTTCAGAACTGCTCCGTAATTTCTCATTTTCAGAACTGTAAAATGTGAATAAAATTTCCATTTTTCCTTTCTTGTGCATCATGGCATCCCTAATAAAAATGCTCAAGAGAATATAAAAATTGGAGAAACTCAAATATGAATTGTTTCATCTCCAAATTCAAATCAATGAAAGCATTCAAACTTGCAAAACAAAATTACTTTGACATCCTATATTTGTCAAGGAAGTTCCAAGAGTTCAAAACAATATTTTTGCACTTGCTATAAAAATATTAAAGTAGTATCAAATATTATTTAACAAAAATACCACAAACAAACCCTATGAACAATTGTTGTTCAAAACATTTTATTTTGAAACACCAATTTTTGTGGAGCTTCTACATGTTAAGGGGAGCCTACTCAAATAATTTCAGATTTTCCTAAAATGTTTTAGTGCCTCAATAAAATCCCTGAAGTGCTACTGGTTTTAAAAGAAAAAAGGAAAACAGGAAAAGGATAAAAAGGAAGCAGGGGGCTTTCTGCAAAAACGCCGTCCTCTTCCTCCTGTAGCCCACCGTGGCAGCGGCATGGCGCCAGTGGCAAGCTCGCCACTGTGCCCACGCCTCTCCGGCCGCGTGAAGAGGATAAGACCACCACCGAGGCCTACTTCCTCTCTCACCTCAGATATTTCTCTCCTGCATCTCACCTGCTCCCTCTCCTCTCTTTTCCCCACGAGCTTGGAACCCTAGCCATGGCCGTGGAGCTCGTCGTCGCTAGAGGAACCGCAGAGAAGATCAAAGTGGGGCAAAAGCTTCGCCTCTCCGTCTTCCTCCTCTCAGTGCAAGGAATCGCCGCGGGGTCGCCCGCATCGTCGCCGCCGTTCGTGTCTTCTCCGACTCCGGCCGCCGCCCGTCGAGCAAGCTCGCAGCCGATTCTGACCACCTCTGCACCAACCGAGCACATGCACGCATCAAGGGTGAGCACGCCGTGCTCCTGGACATCTCCTTTCTCCCCTTCTCGCCGTAGTTCGCCGTAGTGCCATAGGCCGTGTCCACCCGCCGCCGTTGCTCATCGTCGTCGCCGTCTCCGGCGACCATTTGGTCCGTGGCTCCACCCGTAGTTGTCCCGTATCCGTGCGCGTCGAATGCACCCCTTAGATCGTCCCCGCGTGTACTCCTCTGCCGAAGCTGAGCGTGTCGCCGTCGCGGTCACCGCCGCCGCGCGCGCCGGTCGTGGCATCGGCGCAGTCAAACGTGGCCGTGGGCCTCTGGCTGACTGGGCTGCCAGTGTGGCCGTCGAGCCCCACTGGTCAGTGGCAATGGCTAGCCCAGCCTGTGTGTAATACGATTAGGTTGGATTTTCTGGAAAATAAAAGAAAGGCAGAAAAATGTTTAAACTTGAAAAATCCATATCTCCTAAACTAATTGTCCAAAAATTGCAAATAATATATCAAAATGGTCAGGAGAAATAACTTCACCTGTTAACACCATTTTCATGTTCCACAAAATAATTTAAATAGCTGTTTCTGGAACTTTAGTAAAATGGCAGAAATGAAAAGCTTGTCGTAAAATGCATAACTTCAAAAATATGGAGCCAAATATTAAGTTTGACCTACCAAAATGTTCAGCCCTTAATATACTTCATGTTTCACCTTGTTTCCAAACATGGATAATTATTTGTAATGTTGTTTAAAATAAATTAACAAAAGGGCAGATTTAAAAAGGGATTTTAGGAATTCAATAACTTTTTATTGGTTAATCAGAAAAATGTGTTCTTTATATCAAAATGCTCATAAAAATATGAACTGTCCAGTAACATCATTTCCATGCATATTTGATCACAATTACAGTACTGCACTTTCTAAAAGTTAGGGAAATCATTAAGTTACATGTGGGGTTTTAATTTTCTCTTGTTGAAATAATTATTTTTGCACCCCATTTAAATTGCTAGTTAGTTTATAATAAAGTTCAGTGCATTAAAATTGTCATGCCATCATGTGTTTGCGCATTGCATTTTTTATGCATGTGTGGTTATTGATTGTTTCTTTCCGGTGTTTTTATGCATCGATAGATCAAACAGTCGGGGTCCCACCGCAATACCCTGACGACCCGTATTACCAGCCCCCTGAACAAGGCAAGCGTAATCCCCCCTCTGAACATGTCTCCTCCTATGTTTCCGCAATTATTTTCTCCACTATAATATTGCATTCGGTTCTAAACGTCTTTTGCTTGGATTAGAGTATCCTACTAGTTGCATTAGATACCTGTCGCCATTACCTGTATCCTTCCTAATATCCATAGGATTGAAGTGTTGGCCTGAGTTGATTATACGTGCTATGTATATGCTTAGCCATGCTTAGTTAAATGCTTAGTCGTCCGGTGGATGTTTCATTGTCGGAACAGTTGATGGAATGACCGGGTGTGGTGGAAAGTTGTGGCGACATTAATAAACTGCTTAAAGACGGGGATGAGAGGCCACGGGGGATGTGGTGTGTTGTCTCGTTCTCGCCGCCTAAGTGCGAGTTCTCGCCTTCGAGCCAAGACCGAGCGTGCTACCATGCGTGAGGCATATGCAGTAGCAGGAACCCTCATCGACTAAATAACTCGGGCGGGACTAGCCAGGGTCCTCTAGTTTGAGATTCCATTTGCGCGTGCGTGAAGATGGTGGCCAGGACTGGGATGAGGATGGTGGTGTTTAGGAAAATGAGTGGCCACGGGGCAGGGTGTTGGAGGCACTGAACCTGTCCCGTCCTCACTGATGATCCTGGGTTAGTCTCAAGCGAGGGAGAAGTCGTAACCGCTCCCACTCAGCCGGCTTTCCACGGAAGAGAGCTAATGTACAGGCAATGGGCCGGACGGTACGCGTGGCAAACATTGTACACCCTGCAGGGTAAATCTTTTCGAAAAGCCGTGTCCGCGGTTATGGACGACTTGGTGCCGGATTCAGAGACCATAGAAAACATGAACGGAATGATTAAAACTTGACTCAAGAATGCAAGGTTAGCTTCCTCGAGGGTGATTCGGGGAGGTGCCTTTGTAGACAGGTGCAGTGGTTGATGGTGGTGGTTGATGAAGACGATCAAGAGAAAAGAGTTTACTTCTTATCCCCTTTGAAAATATTCTGATTAGTCGATGCCAGGTGTCTTTTATAAAGAAAACCAGCTTTATGCAAAACAGCCATAAAACCTTTGTAAGCCAATCATCGAGCTAGTAGCTCTATTAATCTTGCAGAGTTCGTCGAACTCAACGTTGCTTTGTTGATTCTTTCAGTTGAGGACTTCACCGACACTGAAGGTGGGTTCTATGTGGATGTCGACGAGTAGTCTGGGGTTCCCAGGTGGCAGCTTGGGACATCCCGGAACAGCTGGCGCTGGAATGTTTATCTATAGGCCTCTTAGGCCATAATTCGGATCTTGTTGTTGAGAACAACTTATTTCGCTTCCGTATGATGTACTGTTGGGTCTGTGACCTCTGGTTGTAATATTTGCTATCTTTCTCTATTGTAAGAGTTGAACTATAATGCTTTGAGTCGTATAGTCTGTGATGTGCCAGTTGTTCCACAAGTCTTGATCTCTCTATTATGCATTGATAGTTGTGCCTGCATTATGGCATCAATCGGGGTGTTGCGTTGCCGATGATCCATTCCGAGCAACGCCTGCCAAAGGTTTTGGCCTGGGAGTGGTAACCCAGTAACCTCCGGTTGTATCGCATGACCGGTGACACACAGCATCTTTGTATAGTTCCGGGGTCGGGGCGCCACAGTTTATCTAATGCAGCAATTAGGGATCCTTTGAGGCTCCTACCCCTGTTAAAATAATGACCAAATGATAACCATCTCTCTTGTTGCTTTGCCTGCCGGACCATCCGACGTTTTTCCTGACGGACCGTTCGGGACTTGAAGAACAGTAAAAGCGGTTTTACCAAAAGCGCGATGTCTTTTACATCTGAATTCCGTTTTCGACCAACTTGGACTTGTTTTGAAGCTAACATCAAGAGCTACCTCCTCAAACATAGAAACATCAAATTTAATCAAAGCAAGATAAAAACAAAGGGGGGTTTGAACTCTCCATAAATGAAGAACCTGTAAAACCTACAACACCAAAAACACGATAAGTTTTTCCGTACAAAACCCGTTTCCGATGAATTTGAGCTTGTCATGGAGATAATATGAAGTTCTAAAAGCTCTACCATATAAGAGCCAAATATCAACAAAGAAAGATGATGCCAATAAAAGGAAAGGTTTGAGCTGTATACGAACGATTCAAACAAATTGCTCACCCGAGAACTACCCTTAATAGTATGGCTATCAAACCTATAACCCGGTCGGCCAACAACCACCTTGAGACCGGTAATATAGAAAACCTATTAAGGTTATGCCTTTGCATTGCCCATTCCACTTGTGTTAGATGATGACGATCAAACCCGTCTCAAGATGGAACACCTTTCTTGATTTCATTTGTTTGGTGAAGGCTTACAAATTGCTCTCCATACTCCAGTATGAGAAAGAATCATTTAGGATTATCTTCACATGTCCATAACACCAAAATGGACGGAAAAATTTAAGCATGTGATTTTCGAGATGTCCATCTTAAACTTGCACTTCTCAACCTTTATGACGATCGACACTTGATGCCATCCACTCATGGGCTATAGGAAGCATTCCTTTTGATGTAAACCCTTGGAAAGATACCTAACCACATCTAAACATCAAGCACATATATCATGGGTTAGTTCACAAAAGCGCAATTGATAAATTACTTATTGTAGACAAGATCATTTGACTGCACACGAGAAACAAGAAACTAAGACATGCATTTAGTGCAGGTTGGGTGATTCTTGCATGTAAGCACAACAATAACAAACATTAAATATTAAAAATATTGACAAAGCCAACCGATTATACATATGTTTTTTGATAGTGACTTTAGGTGACATTGTACATGACAGGGTGTTTTGGTTCGGAGGAGTATCTAATCCTATTATGGGAAGTGCATTTTAAAATGTCAAAAATTATAATAAAATATTGAGTGAACCATCGAATATTTTATGTTAGCACACAAAGTTTTCGCAGAAATTTTCTCTCTATTAAAAGGCAGATTTAGTGCTCAAAAATTACTTTGTACTAGATTTTTTTTTGTCATTTTACACATAACACACAAAAATTCTTTTTGTGATGAAACTTTGTGTGTCTACATAAAATGTTTGGATGTACACCCGAATTTTTTCTAGAATTTTTGGACATTGTGAAATGTATTTTTTTTCATAAAAGAATCATCTAGTCTCAGGAACCAAGATAGATTCCCAACAGGGTATGAGCGGATATGTTATTGTCCATGCTCTAAGGCCTCAAAGCTTCTTTTTCTAACAACCCTGAGCTTCTATGATATCAGGGTCGTCATGTTCTCCAAATACATATGGAGTGGCTGGTGGTGTGGCAGCCATTGACAGCAGCGGCTCCTTGGCTCCACTATGGTGGTGTCATGCAGTCATGGACACCCAGGCCGCGGCGGCATGAACCTGCACCATCTAGTACCGTCCACCGGTGGTGGAATCACGGTCACCCGTCTCCTCCTCTGCTGCTCTCCTCTGGCCGGGGGGGTGGAAGGGCATTTCTTGATCCCCTATGTTTTGTGTGTTAGTTAACAACACTAGTGAGATCTTTAATCAGGTGCTAAGTGATGTAGGTGTTAGCCATATATAAAAGCTTGTGTGCATTAACACCAAAAAGATAGAAGAAAAGTTCAGCCGGATGTTTGGTAGCCGGATATTCCGGTAACAACCGGATTATCCGGTTCAGTCGAAGCAACGTGAGAAAACGGCTAAGGACCAGATTACAGAAGCTACTGGAGGTAGCCGGATATTTCCAAACTGGAAATTCCGATGGCGATCGGATTATCCGGTTCTGGCGAAGCGAAGTGAAAAAAGGCTAAGGACCAGAACTCGAAGCTACTGCAGGGAACCGGATTTTCCTGAAGTAATCGGATAATCCAGTTAGCCGGATTATCCGGTTGCATCTCGAATCGGATTATCCGGTTCCCAGACTTTCCAACGGCCAGAATTCGAGGAGGGGTATAAATACCCCTCCACCTACCTCCAGCCACTCAGCTCGACCAGACCAAGCAAGAACACCATTGTTGAAAGCTCGAAACTCAGATTACTCCCAATCCCTCCACCCGAACTCATTGATCTTTGGAGGATTGAAGGAGAAGCCCTGGGTCGACAACTTCACCAAGCAGTTCTTCATTTCCCCCTCATTCACTTGAGGGACCATTTGCTAGGGTTTCCATTGGGAAAACCTAGCCCCATTGTTGTACTCACTTGCTTACTACTTTTGTGTAGCAGATTCGTGGTGCTTGGGAGCTCCCAATCCTTTTGTGGGTTGTGCCTCAAGGGTGTTGTAAGGGCTTCGGATTCCGTCTTGAAGGATTCCGATAGTGGAAGGTGAACCGAGCTTTTGGGTAAGGTTCATCGGAGAATAGGGTGAGGCCATTTGTGGCGTCTTGAGTTTGATACTCACACCCCTCCAACGAGACGTACTCCCCTAAAAAGGAGGAACTCGGGAATACATCCTTGTCTCCGCGTGCTTCCCGTTCGGTTACTCCTTTATCTCTTGTTTATTACCGTGCGTAGTATTAACTTGTCATATAGGTAAATTCACCGTAGTTGCATATCTAGAGAATTTACCTTTGTGTCAAGCCTAAATCGAAAAAGTATTAAAAATTGGCGTAGCACCTATTCACCCCCCTCTAGGTGGCCATACGATCCTTTCAATTGGTATCAGAGCCTCGGCTCTTTATTCAGGCTTAACCGCCTAAGAGAAGTATGGCCTTCGATGCTGATGGGAACCCTATTAACCTTTCTCCTTCGGTTTCCCTAGAGGACTTCAATAACATGAAGAGTTCTATGGAAACCGAGATGAGACAGTTGCGTGAAATGATAACGCAACTCATAGGTACAAAGGCTCCCGTAGCACCTCCTAATCCGGAGAGTTCCTCCGGGGATTTAACGGAAAATAAGGAGGATAAAGAGGAAAAAGGGGATGGATCAACTAAAATTAACTCCCCAACTAAACCAGCTAATGGTAAGGGAGAACATGCTAGAGTTCCTTTTGCTTACTCTCCAGATTTGCCTATCCCTCATCCTCCTATACATCTAAGGGGAAACCCACATAAGCTAAATGCATCTTTGTCTACTAAATGGCAATCTTCTGTGAGATCTTATGTAAACAGTGCATCTATCGAGCTGTGGAGGATCATTGTAGAAGGATACCGAGCTGTGGATGAATCCGACAGACAAGAAGAGAGATTGTTGATTGTCAACTAAATGCCACAGCTCTTGATTTGGTCCGAGATGCAGTGGGAGAAGATGATATGCCCCTCATTGATCATTGCACCACCGCCAAAGAAGCTTGGGATTGTCTCTCCTAGGCGTTCATCGGAAATGAAAGCATGAAGAGAAACCGATATGAGGAAATAAGCAACAAAGCTGAAGGTTTTTCATGAAGGAGTGTGACGACCATGAGAAAATGTATCGGAGACTTAAGGCTCTTGCAAATACATATAAGGAGCTTGGTGGCACACATGTGAATGATGCTTGGATCAAGAGGAAGTATGTGAATGCTCTTTTGCCCCTTGAACCGACTGATTTGAAGCATTTGCAAGGAAGACACAACTATCATCTAATGACCTCAAATGAAGTCATGCAAGAAATGCAGTCTTACAAGGTTCAAGCACAAATTGCTCAAGACTCTCATGCCCGTGCAATTGGAATGCATCAAGGATCTTCCCTTGCTTTGAAGGCTAAAGTGGTGGAGGAAGATGAAGATCAAGACTATGAAGAGGGAACTTACTTGAACCCCGAAGAACTCAAGAGTGCTCATAGAGATTATGTGGCTCTTGCAGTAAGAACCTTTTGGAAGAACCCATCAAAGGCTAAAGCTGAAGTTGAACAAAAGTTCAAATCAAGTGGTTTCAAGGAGGGCAACCCAAAGATGAAGACTTGCTTCAATTGCCAAAACAAGTATCACTATGTTGCCAAATGTCCTTATGAGAACCGTGAAGAACATGGTGGAAGGCTTGTTCCCAAGGATCTTTCAAAGATGGCTCAAAAGAAGCCTTATGTCAAGAAGAAGTCATTTGCCAAGAAGCCAACAAGAATGGTGTTGGTGACACAAGAAGAATATGCTTCGAAGATTCCGAAGAAGAAGAAACCACTAGTGAGGTGGCTGCTTTGGCTATCACCTCAACTTCATCACCTTCTCTTTTTGAATCTCCCAATGAGAACATCTCCACCAACACTGCTCGTTGCCTCATGGCTAAAGCTACCGAGGTATCATCTTCTACACCCAAGGCTATACTTGAAATAGATGAAATAGATGATATCTCTAGCCTTGAAATAAAGAAGGAACGTGTTGCTTTCGATTCCTTTATGACTAACTTGCGAGGTGAAGCAAAGAAGCACTTTGAGGCTCTCATGAGTCAACTTGGGCAGGCTAATGAACTTCTTGAGACCAAAGGTGAAATTGAGAGAGAAGATTCTCTAACTATAGCTTCCTTGAAAGCTGCTCTTGAAGAAGAGAGTGAAGAGAGAATCACTCTTGAGCAAAGATTGAGTCCCTTGATGATAAAAATGATGAAATAATTGCTAAAATCATTAAGGATAAAGACCATGTTTTTGCTAAATATAAAGTGGTTAAAAAGGAGAAAGCCGAATTTGTGGTTGCTAATGCTAGACTTGTTGAGGAGATGGAAAAGCTTGACAAGGCCCACAAGGACTTGGAAAGCACTCACTCTCTTTAGTCAAGTCTCATGAGCAACTACAAACTCAACTTTCTAAGTATAACTCACCTAGTACCTCTACTCCCTCTTGTAATCATGCAAATGTTATTGAGGAAAATGCTAGGTTGAAGTTGAGCTTGCCAAGGTCACTAGTGCCAAGACCTCAATTCCCAAAGGTAAAGAAAAGGTTGTTGCTCAAGTATTTGAGCAAAAGCAACACAAAGGGAAGGAGGGTCTTGGTTATGTTGCCAAGGCAAAGAAGAAGATGAGCAACAACAAGGAGAACAAGGCCAAGCCCGCACAAGCTAAGACTCCTATTGCGAGTGGTAATGCCACTAGGGGCAAGACCACTCGTAGTGACTTTGCGGGAAATGCTAACCCTCACTACATTCTATATGTTGATTATTATGGTGATGTGTATGCAAAATATGTTGGTCCTTATGATGGATATGTTGCTCATGCTATTTGGGTCCCAAAGACCCTTGTTGCTAACCAAAGAGGACCCATTGCAAAATGGGTACCTAAAACAAAGCAATGATCTCTTGCAGGATATGCTTCCGGTGGGTCGAAATGGGTGGTTGATAGTGGATGCACTAGTCATATGACCGGAAGCAAGGAGATCATGACGGAGTTGAGACCAAATTCAAATCACTCAACCGTCACTTATGGAGATAAATCAAAAGCTGAGGTAACGGGGCTTGGCAAAGTGGCAGTAGCAAAGGATATCACCCTTGTGAATGTCATGCTTGTTGAGTCCCTGGTTACAATTTAATGTCGGTTCGTGCACTTAACAAAATGAACTTTGATGTCCATTTTACTATTGATTTGGTGGTACTCTTGAGGAGCAAGACTCTAAAGGTCATGTACGTTGGGTATGTTGAGCATGAGTTGTTTGTGGTGGACTTTTCGGGGTCAACCAACACTCCCGCAATGTGCTTATTCGGAAAGGCCGACGTGGGGTGGTTGTGGCATCGCGCTTGTCCCATGTCAACATGAGAACTTTGCAAAGTCTTCACAAGGGTGGCCACATTCTTGGACTAAAAGAGAATGTTTCTTTTTTAGAGATCGTCTTTGCAGGGCATGTGTTGAAGGAAAGATGCATGATTCTCCCCATTCAAGCAAGACCATTATATCATCAAAGAGGATATTGGAACTGCTACATGTTGATCTATTTGGTGCAGTTCCACAACCTAGTCTTGGTGGGAAGAAGTATTGTCTGGTGATTGTTGATGACTATTCAAGATTCACTTGGGTTTATTTCTTCAAGACGAAGGATGAGACTCAACAAGCTGTCATCGATTTCTCCAATGAAGTTCAACGTCAACACAATGTTCCCATTTTGGCCATTAGGAGTGACAATGGCTCCGAGTTCAAGAACTACACCCTAAATGAATTTCTGAGTGAAGAGGGAATTCGTCATCAATATTCCGCTGCGTATACCCCTCAACAAAATGGTGTAGCTGAGAGGAAGAACCGGACTCTCATGGATATGGCAAGGTCTATGTTGGCGGAGTTTAAATCTCCACTCTTCTTGTGGGCTGAGGCCATCTCCACTGCATGTCATTCATCAAACCGGCTCTTCTTCCGTGTTGGACGAAAACAAACTCATATGAGATGCTTACGGCAACAAGCCCAATATTTCCTACTACCGGTATTTGGTTGTAAGTGTTTCTATAAGATCAAAGATGTTCGTCTTTCTAAATTTGAACCTAAAGCTTTAGAGGGTATTTTTGTTGGTTACGGTGCCGAATCTCACACTTATAGAGTCTATGACAAATCCCTCGGGAAAGTTGTAGAATCTTGTAGTGTGAAGTTCGATGAAAATGATGGCTCCCAAGTGGCGCAGTTTCATGTTTGTGATGTAGATAATGAGCAGCCTCATGAAGCAATCCGGAGAATGGGGTGGGTTTCTACCGCCCCATTGAGATCCATCAAGAGGCAAGCCATGAAGAATCAAGTTCTACTCAAGTGGAGCCTCCTACCTCACCTCATGAAGCTACACCAACCATTGATGCCAATGATGCACCAACCCAAGAACAAGTTCAAAACCCTCCTCATGACCAAGATGCTATGCAAGAACCAAGTTCTCCAATAATTGATGCTAGCCAAGGTCAAGACCAAGATCAACCATCTACTTCAAGCAATGAAGTTGTGCATAATGAAGATCAAGGTCATCAATCCGGTCAAGACGGGGACTCAAATGATCAAGATGATCAAGATATACCTCCAAGATGCAATAGAGATATCGAAGCCCGTCGAAAGTAAGGATTACAAGAGACTTGAAATAAAAAGTCACAAGCTAGAACAAATCATTGGTGACCTAAGTAAGGGTGTTACCACAAGGAGACAATTGGCAAGCTTTAGTGAACATCAAGCACACATCTCCATGGTGGAACCAAAGAAAGTGTTTGAAGCTCTTGAAGATCCGGATTGGTTAGAAGCTATGCATGATGAACTCAATAACTTCAAGCGCAACAAGTGTGGAATTTAGTTGAGAAGCCAAAGGAGTGCCGCAATGTTATAGGCACTAAGTGGATATTCAAGAACAAACAAGATGACATGGAATGGTTGTGAGGAACAAAGCAAGATTGGTTGCACAAGGATACTCTCAAGTTGAAGGCATTGATTTTGGAGAGACTTATGCACCCGTGGCTCGCCTTGAGTCCATCCGTATCCTCCTTGCATATGCATCACATCATAACTTTAAATTGCAACAAATGGATGTGAAAAGTGCCTTTCTTAATGGTCCGTTAAAGGAGTTGGTATATGTTAAGCAACCAGGGTTTCGAGGATCCCAAATTCCCTAACCATGTCTACAAGCTTGATAAGGCGCTCTATGGTCTCAAACAAGCACCTCGTGCTTGGTATGAGCACCCTAAGAGAGCTATTGCTAGACCGTGGATTTGAAATGGGGCAAATCGATCCCACCCTCTTTACCAAGAGGGTTAAAGGGGAGCTTTTCATATGCCAACTTTATGTTGATGATATTATATTTGGCTCATCTAACAAAGCTTTCAATGATGAATTTTCGAAGCTTATGACCGATAGGTTCGAGATGTCTATGATGGGCGAATTGAAGTTCTTTCTCGGTTTTGAGATCAAGCAATTGAATGAAGGGACTTTCATCTCTCAAACCAAATATACCCAAGACATGCTCAAGAGGTTCAATATGCAAAATGCTAAGGAGAAGAGGTTTCCCATGGACACCAAATGCCATCTTGAACTTAACCCCGACGGTATTGATGTTGATCAAAAACTTTATCGCTCTATGATTGGTTCTTTGCTTTATCTTTGTGCATCTAGACCCGATATTGTGTTGAGTGTAGGGGTGTGTGCAAGGTATCAAGCGGCTCCTAAAGAAAGCCACTTGAAGGCGGTCAATAGAATCCTTCGATATTTGGTTTATACCCCAAGGTTTGGTTTGTGGTACCCAAAGGGCACTAATTTCTCTCTTACCGGGTACACGGATTCGGATTGGGCCGGTTGCAAGGATGATAGGAAATCAACTTCCGGGGCATGCCAATTTCTTGGTAGGTCCTTGGTGAGTTGGTCTTCTAAGAAGCAAAATTGCATATCACTATCCTCCGCCGAAGCCGAGTATGTGGCGGCCGCTAGTGCTTGCACCCAATTGTTATGGATGAGGCAACTTTAAAGGAATACGGTGTCAATTGTGACAAAGTGCCTCTTTTATGTGACAACGAAAGTGCAATCAAGATTGGCCACAACCCGGTGCAACACTCAAGAACGAAGCATATTGAGATCCGTCATCATTTTATTCGGGATCATATTGCCCGTGGTGATATTGAGCTTGGCTATATTCCAACCAAAGATCAACTTGCCGATATTTTCACGAAGCCACTTGATGAAGCAAGATTCACTTATTTGAGGCATGAGCTAAATATCGTGAATTCAAGGAGCTTGACTTGACTATCTTGCATACACACCTATATTCTTAACTATCTATTTGGTTTAGGTGTAGGCATGGACATAGGGGGAGTGCGGTCCTAACACATTGGACTATCCCTCCCCCCATTATGCCGACATTAAGAACTCATTTGCTTCTCTATATTCGTTCTTTGAATTGTGAGCTTACATGACGAGTAGTGGCCGTGAACCCAAGATATATCTTCGCGGTGTCACACCACATACACTCATACATGGTGGCCTAGGCCACCGCCCTCTTCTTTGTGCGGAGTTGGTGTCATATGGTTCTTATTTGGGTCTTAATTGATTTTTTTTGGATTTATTGGTTCCTAGTTGTCTTTATGGAAAACACACTCAAATTTGGCATTTGTTTGTCTGAATCTTGCAAGGATGAGTGTGAAGTACCATCTTCAGTTTGGCTTTCTAAATCCCCAGCCTATCTTACCTAGAAACCCTCTATCTTATGCACACAAGTCCACCTTTGAAACTGGAAAAAAGGGGGCAGCAGGCCAAAAAATTTGTGTCTTTCACAGAAATTTTGAGATCGAATTTTCCGGCTCCTTTTTGGACCAGAATATCTGGTCCGAGTTCGGACCGGAATATCCGATTCTGCGGTTTGTCGCGTTTATCAGGAGACCGTCGGGGTGAAGGCCTCATTCGAGACCTTCTTCCACCCCCGACAGTCTCTCTCCTCCAACGCCGCCGCCTGTCGTCCCCGCGCCACTCCGGCATCTCCCTCCACCGGATCTGCCAGATCTTGGCCGGATCTGGTGCTCCTACTCTCCGGGCATCTTCTCCTCCAAGCTGTTCCTCAAGTGGATGAGGGTAACTCCCACATTTTTGAATCTTGGTTGCTTTGTTCCCTTCAAACTTTGTGGAGTTATTTGTTGTCAATCTTGGAATAGATGATGCCTAGGATCATTCCCTGCATACTGGAACACTAGGCTAGCATCCAAATGTGTAGATCTATCTTTTAGACCTAGGTCTAGAATCGAATTTTTCTGAAAAATCCGGACCGGATAATCTGGTTCTGTCAAACCGGATAATCCGATTTTGACAGTTTTGTTCAGAATTCTTTTGATTTGCCTAGGCCTAAGTTCTATCGACCTATGGATGCTCTCCTAATGTACCTTGTATCGTTTCCTTCTGCTAAGACTTGTGTGTGCTTATCTTTTGCTATCCAACTATTGCTTCTTCACAGGTGATTCGAGTATGCCTCCCACGAAGACGTATGAACGCAATAGGGCAGCTGTGAGGAAGATTCCCGCAAAGAAGGCTGTTTCCAAGCCTTCAGCTCCTGCTGCTAAGAAGAGGAAGGGTAAAGAACGAAGGCAAAACTATTGGGAGATGAACCGCATTGACTCTGCTCGGCTTCGACAAGGCGATTGGTACACAAGGGTTGAAAGGGATAATGACATTGAAGATCCGCACTTTTGGTGCATGGAGCAGCTCTACATTCATCAGGATATTTATCTGCACTATAAGCATCCCATTCGTCCAATGCTTCCCATCAAGTTGCAGGCTCTCAAGGACAAGGCTAGTCATACTCAAGCAGCGCATGTGGTGGAACAGCTTGGCCTAGTTCGCCTCATGGAAACTCAGTGCGATTTCAGTGTGCCTATGGTGCTGCAGTTTTTTGCTACTCTGGTGATCAAGAATGATCTTGTCAGGACCATCAAATGGATGACAGGAACAACTCATTGTGAGTCTAGCTTCCAGCAGTTTGCCACTTTCCTTGGGTACACTTTCCGTGGCGATCCCCCTCTTGGCCATCGCATGCATGGTGTAGAGAAACCCAACAGGAACAAGGTTATGGCAAACATGTATGGTCCGGGTGGCCACATTGGCAAGAAGGAAGGCCTCCTCCCTATCTATGACCAGCTTGTGACTATTTTCCGATCCAACATTGCTCCAAGTGGAGGAAACAACGATGCAATCACAAGCCCGCTGATCAACTTGCTCTCTCTTGCTGAAAAATGTATTGCGAATCAAAACCCAGCCCGTGACTTCAAGGTGGATGTTATGGATTTTATTCTCAATAAGATATATGATGCCATGATAGAAGGGACCACTATTCCTTATGCTCCCTATGTGATGCTGCTCATCAAGGACACCTTGCGGAACCAAGATTTTAGTAAAGTGGATGTGGAATCTCATTACTACAAGAAAGTGTACAACAAAAAGAAAACATCTACTGCTGCTGCCCCTGCCCCTGCCCGAGACTCATTCATGAGAGATGCACGCACTTCTGGTGCCTCCCGTCAAGCAACTGCACCTCCCTTTACTCCCAAGTCAAAGAAGCTCAACTGGTTTCAGAAACATATTCTATGCATGCATGTTGACATCCGCCATGGCCAGTATGATGCTTATTGTGCAAGTCAGAACATCCTCAAGAGACTCCCTAGCCAGCCCGGTGACCCTCCTGTGCCAGATCCTCTCTCCTATGACAGATGGAACGCCAATGCTTAGACTCCTTGGGTTCAAATGGAGAATTACCTGCTTGAGTCATCTTCTTCCCGTCCTCGCACTCGTGCCACTGCTCTTGATGAAGATGATGATGAGAGTGATGATGACAATGAAGAGTATGTTGAGGAGGAATCACAAGAAGCGAGTGGTGATGATGCCGACGAAGATGAAGAGGATGAGTGATCTTCTTGGGACGCATTAGCATCGCTCTTTTCCCTTTTTGGCGTTTCGATGCCAAAGGGGGAGAAGTAGTTCTATTAGGTTATCATCGGGGATTTGCATGGGTCGGACACAAGCATGTGCTTTTATCATATTCTTGCGCTTGTGTCCATTTATCTTATGTCATTTGAACTTATTTGATTTGGTTCTTATTGTGTGAAACTATGTTACTATTTGTGGTATGAGACATATGGATTTCTATTATATATGGTCGAGACTACATTATATTGTGCTATGATCTCTATGGATTGTTTATCTCTATCTTTATGCACAAGGTATGCCTTTATCTCAAGTCGCAATGTAGTTGGTGATATGTCTCATGTCGTGCTATTGTGTTTGCCTATATCATGTTGTTGTATCTAGTCGGAAATCGCTTCTCTCTATATGTGTGTATTTGCATTCCAAGGCAAACGAGTTATATGCACACATCTAGGGGAGTCTTTTTTCCCTTGAGAACATGATCTAGTTGTGGAACTTTATTGCAAATCCAGTGTTGTCATCTAACACCAAAAAGGGGGAGATTGAAAGGGTATTTCGTGATACCCTATGTTTTGTGTGTTAGTTAACAACACTAGTGAGATCTTAATCAGGTGCTAAGTGATGCAGGTGTTAGCTATATATAAAAGCTTGTGTGCATTAACACCAAAAAGAGAGAAGAAAAGTTCAGCCGGATTTTTGGTAGCCGGATATTCCGGTGACAACCGGATTATCCAGTTCAGTCGAAGCAACGTGAGAAAACGGCTAAGGACCAGATTGCAGAAGCTACTGGAGGTAGCCGGATATTTCCAAACCGGAAATTCCGATGGCGATCGGATTATCCGGTTCTGGCGAAGCGAATAGAAAAATGGCTAAGGACCAGAACTCGAATAGACTGCAGGGAACCGGATATTCTGAACCAGATTTTCCTGAAGTAATCGGATAATCC
This sequence comes from Poa pratensis, assembly GCA_947311845.1. Classification (NCBI taxonomy): domain Eukaryota; kingdom Viridiplantae; phylum Streptophyta; class Magnoliopsida; order Poales; family Poaceae; genus Poa; species Poa pratensis. The sequence goes on along the minus strand of CAMZMU010000036.1, from coordinate 15,705,238 downwards.
GGTTAGCCGGATTATCCGGTTGCATCTTGAATCGGATTATCCGGTTTCCAGACTTTCCAACGGCCAGAATTCGAGGAGGGGCATAAATACCCCTCCACCTACCTCCAGCCACTCAGCTCGATCAGACCAAGCAAGAACACCATTGTTGAAAGCTCAAAACTCAGATTACTCCCAATCCCTCCACCCAAACTCATTGATCTTTGGAGGATTGAAGGAGAAGCCCTGGATCTACAACTTCACCAAGCAGTTCTTCATTTCCCCCTCATTCACTTGAGGGACCATTTGCTAGAGTTTCTATTGGGAAAACCTAGCCCCATTGTTGTACTCACTTGCTTGCTACTTTTGTGTAGCAGATTCGTGGTGCTTGGGAGCTCCCAATCCTTTTGTGGGTTGTGCCTCAAGTGTGTTGTAAGGGCTCCGGATTCCTCCTTGAAGGATTCCGATAGTGGAAGGTGAACCGAGCTTTTGGGCAAGGTTCATCGGAGAATAGGGTGAGGCCATTTGTGGCGTCTTGAGTTTGATACTCACACCCCTCCAACGAGACATACTCCCCTAAAAAGGAGGAACTCATGAATACATCCTTGTCTCCGCGTGCTTCCTGTTCGGTTACTCCTTTATCTCTTGTTTATTACCGTGCGTAGTATTAACTTGTCATATAGGTAAATTCACCGTAGCTGCATATCTAGAGAATTTACCTTTGTGTCAAGCCTAAATCGAAAAAGTATTAAAAATTGACGTAGCACCTATTCACCCCCCCTCTAGGTGGCCATACGATCCTTTCAGGAGGTAAGGTCAACAAGTGGCTCCAATTACGTACGTTGTTCTCATGGATCTCGGGACTGATGGTAAGGTCGGCGACGGTAATGACGGCGCTCATGCCGTCACTTCATTGGAGGCATCGTCATGAACCTGCCCATTTTCCCGCCTCGGGCAGCATTTGAAACCTTAGATCATGCTCATTGGATCGGGTGGCAGCGCCGCAATGTTATTTCCTACTTGGAGGCGTTGCCTAGGTTGACAATTGAGTCCTCGAGGCGGCTGAGACATTACTGGCTGCATGCGTCTCCGGTACGCAAACGAACAATTTCCTCTGGTTTGGTCGAGTCATGACGCAGTCTTGGGGCCGTGGCTTGGCTGCCCGCCATTTTTGGGGGGAGACGATGCCAACAAGGTTGTCGTGGGTCTGCGTTGTACGTCGACCAAATCCAGAATACATGGTAATTAACTAATTATTGATAAAGAGAGCATCGTGTTGCACTGTACGCCTCCTTATTCTATTACGTCATTGAAAGTACCCCTAAAATTGCAAAAAAATTACCCACATTGCAACCCATAAGTTATGTACCGATTCATTATTTTCTTTCCGTGTGCGCACCGATCTCCTGATCAGCTCGCTGTGTTCTGTTGGTAGCGTGCTCGGAAACGTGAGATTTGCATGCAAATACCATGCACCTTGGGCCAGCCCAGCGATCTAACTAAGGTGAGTGAGCTGATCACCGAAGATTTTCAGTGGGACATTCCTCGTATCCGGAGCCTGTTTCTAGCGCCTGATGCAGAAGAAATTTTGAAAATTCCCTTGCGGGCAAGCGTTGGAGATGATTGGCTAGCGTGGGCCAAAGAGAAAAACGGCATCTATTCAGTTCGCTCTGCCTACAGATCTTTAATTCTTCAGGGGCAGCCAGCTGAACCAATTGAAGCGTCAACTTCTTATAATGACGCTGAAGTGTGGAAACGAGTGTGGAAGCTTTCTGTTCTTCCTAGAGTGCAAGTCTTTTGGTGGAGAGTTCTTCGTGGAATATTGCCCGACTATGGAACTCTATCACGGCGGCATGTCATGGCTAATAGCACTTGTGGAATATGCAAAGCTGAATCCGAGACTTTGATGCATGCTCTAATTGACTGTAGTCATGCACAAATGTTTTGGCCGAAAGCAAAAGAACTTTTGCTTGTCAGATTACCCAAGCTCCATCCCTCAACATGGACTAAAGATATTTTATGTGATCCAAGGTTCACGGAGAAGGAGAGAGCTGTTATCACAACTGTGATGTATTCGATCTGGATGTACAGAAATAATATTACCCATGGAGAAGTTGGTTTCAGCCGAACGAAAACCATGGAGGAGATTATTGATACACTGCAATCTCTTGAGTTGTCGAAAGAGAAGATGCAGAAGATAAAACTACGGCCGGCATACAAATGGTCCAATCCTCCTGATGGGTGGATCAAGCTGAATTCTGATGGTGCCCTCAACACCAAAAGTAGTTTGGCAGCCACAGGAGTGGTCTCGAGAGACTCGGAGTCTTTTCGTGGTGCGGCTGGTAGAGTGTATTGGGGCATTTCTGATCCCCTGGTTATCGAAGCTTTGGCCTTAAGAGATGCTGTCAGTTTTGCCACTGATAGAGCTTATGGTCGAGTGGTCTTCGAGGTGGATTGTGAAGTCCTTGTTCGTCACTGGAACGATCGAGCTAATGATCGTTCAGTTCTGAAACCTATCCTAGATGAGATTAGTGAGCTGTCTAGCTCCTTTCTTTCCTGCTCAGTTCTGTTTGCTCGTCGCGAGGCCAACCAGGTAGCACATCTATGTGCAAAGTATGCATCCGTTCAGGCGATGTCGTCTACCTGGAATGCTGAGCCACCGGCTTTCTTAGTTCACAGCCTTAATGCTGATTGTAATTATGTGGTAATTGATTAATAAAGCGTGCGGTTCCCTTAAAAAAAAGCCAGGATCCATTGATTTGTGAGACTAAACCATGTAGTACAAGGATTCGATCAAGTCTGCATCCGTACCGGGCACGTAAACGAAAGACATAGCTGTCTCATGCAAGTCGGCGCGTGCTAGCAATATATACTCCACCACACAGCGATCTCTCCAGATCTTGTAGCTTTCGACACCAAAAAACCCTAGGCGGCAGACAATCCATTACAGTTTAGACGCCCGATACGATCGAGTCGATCTCTAGAGTCTAGATCAACATAAACTTGATCATGGAGAGGAGAAGACCACGTCCATCTTCAAGGATCAAATCGACGAGAAGCCGCAGGTTGAGCGCCGAAGCCGTCGCCGGATAAGGAGCAGCTGGATAAGGATTAAGCAGTCACATGCTGCTGAGGGCTGGAGTCGTCCGCCGCCGCCGCCCGGAGATGGAGGACGTCGCCGTCGTCCTATGCTTCCACCGCGCGTCCCGCTCTGGATATTACAACGGCGGTGCCGAGGTCAACGACTACTACCGGGTCAGGCTTCACGCCGTGTTCTGCTCGTCGCACTTCTTGATCGCAACCAATGCCGCTGCAGAGCGCGGCCTGTGGCGCCGGCCGTCGGACACGGTGGGTTCTACGATGGTGGACGCGGTGTTCTGCTCGTCGCACTTCATGATCGCCAACTGCATGTGTATTGTTTGTGACCAAGTCAAGTCCCCATCAAAAGTTTGGATAAAACGCCTGCACATGAAGTAGCTGGTGGACCTAGCGTCTAGCGATGGTTCTGTGAACATGAAGGTTGTATGTGTGGGATCATCAGACAGAAAGAACTCCGTTACCAATATCGAGCTGCCCTCTGTATGTGCTAAAATATGCACAACTGTTACACGGCCCTTTGCTTTTTTCAAAGCATAATTAATTTGTTGGCATATGCTACCCTGTAATGTTTTTGTTCCCGCATGCAATTTTTTAACAACCTTCGTCAAGAAGCACTAGCTCGTCGGAAAGATTCAAGACATTGGCCAAAGAGGTACAGTACAATGTCCTGGTTTCTATGTGTGCCAACTTTGAACTATGTTCATATAGTTCCAACAAATACTGCTAATTAAACACGTATACCTCCTTTCTGAAATGATACAGATGAAGAAAAAGATCTCAGATCAGCAGTTGCCTAAAAAAAATTAAGGAAGCAAACTGGTTTGTCATCTACGAAGATCATGGCAAAGGTAAGCTAGGACTCTTTCAGTTGCTCTCCATGTTCTATGGTCTGGATAAATTTTACCATTATTCAGAAAATTGACAATGTAAGGCTCTAGCTATTTTGTTGAATGAACTCAATCAATTTCTCCAAATACATATTTGTGATAAGAGTTCTCAAAATAGGTTCATTTATATATAAATATATGCACAAATTCTTTGTTTAACAACCTTATAAATATCCGAATTTTGGTTTAGGGTTAAATGAGGAAAAGAGCGCGTGGCCGTGACCGTACCTTAACAGGAAAAATACTCGGAGGTTGTGGTGACTTATTTTAAATCTGCCTCATCTTTATTTTCTACACGTATTTATATAGCTTTATGCACTGAGATTTATGTTGTGTGATTTGAAGGATGATAATTTTGTATCTTCTTATGTTTGTGGATTTTTCTCTCCCGTTGCAACGCACGGACATATTTCCTAGTTATTGATAAAGAGAGCATCGTGTTGCACTATACGCCTCCTTATTCTATTAAAAAATCGTGTTATGTACGAAAAACACTTCTAACTCATGAGTTTCTCTATTCCTTTTTTTTGAAAAATTTAAAATAGTTTTGCATCTCAAAAAATTATGAAAAAATATACAAGTGCATACATGTCTACTATGTATGACCAAATTTATAGCAAAATATCCTTTCACATGTAATCTGCACAAAAAAGACAAATATAGCAAGTAAAATAAATTCTTTTTCTCCTTTCGAGAGCCAATGTTTTATGATTTTGTGTGTAGCCTACGATACACCGTATAATCAAAGAAAACTATACATATATGGTAGATAACATGTATATGTATCCGCGCAAATTAGTTTCGAAAACTTTTAAATACCATTTTAGTTATTTAAAAATAATCAGGAGCACTGAAACTCAAACTCGGGAGCCAAATTATGTAGAAGAACAAACTCTCTAACAAAAATACATTCAAAATCTCGTAGTGCGCCGATACTTTCCGTTTCTTATCTCGTGGTCACACGGTCAGAACTCAGAAGCGATACCCGTTTTGACTCACCGGCTCCTGTCGGGTTCTCCCGAGCCGCATCTTTGCCCTACACTGTCACTCCGGTCCCACATAAACAGGGACCCCACCCGTCAGTACTACGAAAACGTACATCAGGTCACCCATCTCGGTAGACGACGACGAGGCCACAATGACTCCTCGAGACCAGGGAACTGACCGGTGCGCTGAAGACACTGACGCAAGGGCCCTACAAGCCACAGTACTCGGGACACGTGCCGGCGTGACACAGAGCGGGGCCACAGGCGCAGCGGGCGCACGAAATCCCGGGCTCCCTCCATCGAAGCGAGCGAAAGGAGGGCGAGCGTGGGAGTGGGATGGCATACCCGAGAGAGCAGAGGAGAAGACGCTACACACACTAGCAGACAGCAGCGTCCGCAGTAGAAGGGGAAGTGGAGTGAGAAGAAGAAACAAGAACAAGAAGCATCGGAGGGAGAGGAGAAGGAGGTGAGTGTTCTTCTTCCTCCTTTGCTCTGCAATGGTGTACCTTTCTTTGATCCACTCTCTCTCTATCCCTCGGGAGGAATCATTGCGTGTTCTTGGTTACACTCGTGTCTTTCTTCTGTGAAGAGAGAGGAGGGGAAGAGAGGTTTCTTTTTATTCGATTCGGTTGAATGTAGGGGGAAGAAGTGGGGAGAAAGAGAGGCTGAAAGATTTGGTATCGGAGGCCTCCCTTTTTGTTCGATTCGGTTGAATGTAGGAGCAGTTTGTGTCAAAGATGAAACAAAAGTTTCTGCTTTTGCATCCACTTTCTATATTTCGGCTGTTCGTGTAGATTTGTTTTGTTTTGCTTTGCTTTGGGGAATAAACTATTTTCCCGTTGAATCCCTGTCTCCTTTTTCGTGTTCTTGCTGCTGATCTTAAACCGGCGAACAAGCTAATGAATGCCCCTCTTAGTACTGTTAACTAGTACTAGTTGTACAAGATTTAATCCGCTATCAATCCCGTGCATTATCTAGACAGTGTTTTCAGTTCTTGAAATGTTTCAACCCACAATATCTTTTGTGTGTGCATCTTTTACTGTCTTGCATTACCGGTTAATGTTTATCCTCCTGTCCTGCGCTTGTCCCTGCCAACCTTCAATGCAATCCTCTCCATCCCCAAAACATGAGCAGGATCTAGTCCTGCACCATTGGGGATTCATAATAATGATGGCCTATTATCAACCACAGAGCCCTTCTCTGTAACTGTGTAACTTACTGCACAGGCAGCTTCTCCACCTTTGAATTCTTTACCCCCGGCCATTTCTTTGCTCTGCTATTGCTCCGTTCCATGTAAGGCTGTCCGGCTCCCATTATTGTTCACCATCCTGGAGAGGAATGCCCATTCTGGCCCTTGCCGTGCACTGTGCTGGTTGCCCTTGAATCAAGGGCAGTTTGGTATGGATGCAATATTATAGGTCTGTTGTGGGCTGCTTTGCTGGATTCCTTCAACCTGAGACTCCCTAGATTGGGCCAACCTGAGTCCTTGTGTGCAACTTGCTGCACTGTTTGCCTCTGCCTGAGGCTACAGGGTGTGTGTGAGACTAGCCATTATTAACTAGGATTGGATGTAATAAAGAGGAATGGAATATCACCACTTCCTTTTCCTTTTCAGCTTTCATGAATTGTGAAGTAATCTGCATCTTGTGATCTAGTAGTATGATCTTTACACTGTAGTTACCTTCTTTCATTTAGTAAGTTTCTAGTTAATGGCCACTAGGCAGTCTTGTTATTGTGTAGCTTGTTTCATGTTGGAGTTCTACTCCTGTATGTTAACAACAGTACTTTCGTGATTAATGCAGGAGTTAAGTGAGTGCAAAAGGATTTTGTGAGGAACCTCATCATGCAGACTTCGAAAACAAGGTTAAGCTTGTCCTGGAACTTTTATGTATATTTTTCTTCCTTCTTTTGTGCATGTGTTTGCTCAAGCACACCTGCGGTTCTACACATGCATGTGCCTCTCTGAGGCAGTGTCTACCATTTCAGTGGACAGTACTATTCCAAATGGCATGCTGGCATATTGTTTGTATTAAATAGGTCTAATGTACTGGGACCAGTGCAGGTCAAACTGGCCATTTACTTGTGTATAGTGAAATAATACTTACAAGTCTTGTTGACTAGGAGATAATTGTAGTGTACTTTTGTATTGTTGTTAGTTGAACACTGTAGATTATGCCTATTTTCTTTTCCGAGTGAAATTTGCCACTAGTAGTGTATCAAAATTGTTTAACCAAGCTAGCTTATTTTCTAAGCACTACTTCATTGTGTGTCACTGCGTTACTCCCCGACGTCCCCGTATGTAATTCAACTAGCATTAGGTATAACTTCTTATACTTTATACTAAGCCTTTTACCCTTTTGAGTTCTGTAGGAATGGCCCTTCAGAGGCTCCGCAGAGGACGTCTCCAGCGACTCCACGGTCGTCTCGTGTGGCGAAAACTGGAGGAAATGAAGCCGACTCCCTCGGGATCACACCAACAAGAACACCTACGGAGAGGAGCCCAAAGGTCACTGAGCGTCGTTCACCACGGAGCCCAATTACTGAGGTAAAAAGCTATTTGTTTTGCAGGCATCTCTTGCTTATTGGCCCTCTTAAGTTTCTTGCTCCACCCATAGAGTATAGAGTCTTCATTTACCAGAACTAGGCTTTCATTTTTCAAAAGCTCTGTTCCATTAGTTCATTGTGCATGTGTGCAATTAGTTATCCTAGAAGTTGTTTTAACGAAATAAGATGGTGTCTCTATCTGAATGGTATGATGATAACTGTATCATCTTTGAGCAGTTTACCACCGAAAATGCAGAATATTTTACAGCAAGCTTCTTTTAAATTAGTTAATTAATAATACAATTTGGACTCATTTTTCAGAAGAAGCGCCCAAGTAGGCTAAATGAGTTGGACTCTAAGGTCAGCCAGCTCCAAGATGAACTGAAGAAGACCAAGGAACAGCTGACTGCATCCGAGACACGGAGGCGCCATGCACAGCAGGAAGCTGATGAAGCAAAGAAGCAGGAGCAGGATGCTTCCTCGAAGCTACAGGACTCGCAGCGCCAGCTTGCGGAATTCTCAGCCGCGGAGGAATCCCGTCTCCAGGAGCTGCGCAAGATCCAACAAGAGCGCGACCGTGCATGGCAAACTGAGATCGAGGCTTTGCAGAGGCAGCAGTCGGCAGATGCAGCTGCACTCAGCTCAGCCATGTCTGAGATCCAGAGGCTGAAGTTGCAGCTAGAGGTCACAGTGCAGTCTGATGCAGCCCGTGTGAAGCAATGTGAGTATGCAGACTCTGAGCTTGAAGGGTTGAAGCAGGAGATGGAGCTCCGGCTTGCAACGATCGAAGGCCTGAAAGTCAACATTGGGGAAAGCGACAAGGCTGCAGCTGATGCGAACACAACGGCAACTGAGACCAAGCTGCAGCTGGAGGCGGCAAAAGCCACCATTGACTCACTCGTAGCAGAGGGTTTGCGGTTGCAAGAATGCATGAGGTCAAAGGACATAGAGCTCAGTGAGTCTAAAGCTCGGGTAGTCTCGCTGGAGGAAGATCTGAAGAAGACACGGGCCGCGGGTAATGAATCTTTGAATGAGGCACATGCCAGCAATGCCAATGGCAGCTTTGGCAGCCCGCTGACTGAAGTTCTGAAGAGCATCAATGGAAGTCCTGACTCAGAGATTGGACAATTGCGCACGGCGCTTGAGGTGGCTGAGATGAGGTACCAGGAGGAGCAAACACGGATGACCATCGAGAGGAAGACAGCCTATGAGATGCTGGAGAATGTGAAGTATGAGTGTGCGTGCCAAGTGTGCGACATCGAGCTGAAGCTGAAGAGCAAGAATGAGGAGCTGATGGCAGCGCTGGCAGGCAAGGCGCAGGACCTTCACAGGTCAGATGGGCTGAGCGAAATGCAGCCAGAGCTGGAAGCGAAGCTGATGAAGTCGATCACCGACATTGCTGAGCTGAAGGCGAACCTGATGGACAAGGAGAACGCGTTGCAGAACATGGCGGAGGAGAACGAGACCCTCAAATCGGAGGCTGGCAGAAAGGAGACCGACGTGCAGCAGAGGTACGAGGCGGCGGTGGCGGAGCTGGAGCTGTCCAAGGCCGCGGAACAGGACGTCCGGATGCGGCTCGGGTACGTGACTGAGGAGGCCGACAAGAGCAGTCGGCGCGCTGCCCGGGCCTCAGAGCAGTTGGACGCGGCGCAGGTGGCGAGCGCGGAGGCAGACGCGGAGCTGCGCAGGCTGCGTGTGCAGTCGGACCAGTGGCGCAAGGCCGCGGAGGCCGCCGCTGCCGCTCTCTCGGGCGGCGGCATCGGGGGAAACAATGGCGGCCGGATGGTGGAGAGGACTGGGTCCCTGGAACCGGAGTACAACAGCTCGATCGGCGGGAAGCTGATGGGGTCGCCGTTCTCGGACGAGGAGTCCCCAAAGCGGCGGAACAGCAGCGGCATGCTGCAGAGGATGAGCGGGCTGTGGAAGAAGAGCCCCAAGTGAACCCAGCAGACAGACGAGGAAAGGTAACAACGGCAGCAAGAAATAGAATGCGAAACGAAATGCCTGTCTCCTTTCTTGTAGCATCAGCCAGGTTCAGTGATAGCTGGTTACTGATCAGAGTAGTAGGGGTTGCTGATGATGAGTATTAGAAATCTGTAGCTAAGCTTCTAGTAGGGGTTCTTAGGATGATGGATGGTAGATCGATATCTGTAAACCCCTTCTTGCTTGGAGTTAGTTCAAAGAAACCTTGTGGTGTCATCAGATTCTGGAGCAGCTGCTCTTTGTTTGGCTGCCTATCTATATTTGTTATGTTGAAAGTGACCTTGATCTTTCATGGTTCTGTACCCATCTTATTATTCCAGTTCTGGTTATGGATCCATTATGTTCTGCATATGCAAAGATACAAACTGCATAAGGAAGTACACGACAGCTTGGAAGATTTTTATATTCAGTTGACAGCTACATGATTTCTGAACCTACATGGAATGAATTTGTGGGTGTGAATTCAGAGTTACACTGCTACCACCTGATGGTAACAGTAAACTCACATAGATCGATTCTGCTATATGGATTAGGAACGAAAGATTAATACTATTCCTTAGCTCCCTAGCATATCACGCAAAAGGCATAAACCTAAAATAATAATTAAGATTAAAATCACAAGGATGATTGCAATCACAGTGGCGATTATCTATGCAATGACAGACTTTTTTCAGTGGAGCATCTCGAGTACTTTGAGGTTAGTAGGTTACCATTGCTGCCGCCGTCGACTAGATCGCCGTGGAGTCTTTTTTTTCTTTGTGTGGAGAAGAAAATCGAGTCCAGTTTTTTGTGTGTACACCAACCTTTTAAGTGACCTAATCTGGCCCGTAAAGGCCCAGCCCGTAACATGTTAAGCAACGCATAAGTATTTTGGCCCGCACGCCATTACCCAGCCAGGAGGCCCAAACCGCATTCCCTCGCAACGCACCGCCGCAGCAGCCATGGCGGAAGAATCAGCCGCCGCCCTCGCCGCCACCTCCCCCCACCAACTACGAGGTGGACCTGGGCCACCTCATGGCCTGCGACCCCTCACACCACCTCGCCGCCGCGCCCTCCTCCAGGGCGGAGCTGCAGGAGGAGTGTCTGCGGAAGGCCACGGAGCTGGCGCAGGCCGTCGCCGACGCCCTCTTCTCGCTGCCGGCCACCGAGGGTCGCGACGGGCCCGTCGTCCGCCTCCCACCGCCCACCAACCGCCTACCCCGGCAGAAGCATGTGCGAATATGACAACTCTCTTCTTCTCTCCCTCGGACCATCTCTGCTCGCTAGGAAGGATCGATTGTTCTTGATCTTCTAGAGAATGGATATGGAACTAGTCTATTCTTTATTTATTGGTGTCGAGTGTCGACTACTCTGCGAGAGTGAGTGTATATTGGTGTGGGTTTTCGATGGAGCGCATGCTTGGGTACGCATACACCCATGCTTAATCTTACGCCCAAGATGTAGTTGAGTTGAAGTCGCTCTGGTGGCAATTGCTTCTTCAGCTTAATTTGACGAATTTTATGCCCAAGATGTAGTTGAGTTGAAGTCACTCTCGTGGTAATCCCTTCTTCAGCTTATGAAGAGACGTTTTTTTTAGCAGGGAGTTCAAACCTGGTTCGGATAGAAACCCCTGGAAACCAGCTAGCACAAAATGGAACCGTGATTGAAAACCTGTAGATTTTGTTTTACTGTAGCTTACCATTCTTCATCTTTGCTAATCCGTAAATGAGATATCAGGCAACTTCTTTTGTGTTGATAGATGTTTAATACTTTTCTTTCCCGTCACCAGTTACCAAGGCCGGCACCACCTACAAAGTGGGAGGCTTTTGCAAAGCAGAAAGGTGAAATTGTTATTCTTGCCAGCTCTTTGAGTGTTTTTGTTGGAAGTGTGTTTGCCTGGATTAGTATAACAGTAGCATACCTCCAGGGATTATCAAGCGCAAGAAGAACAAGCGTACATGGGATGAGCAAACCTCTTTGTGGAAGCGGAATTATGGCTATGATCGTGTTAATGATGACAGAGACATTCCCATCATTGAAGCCAAGATGACAGACGGTTAGCAACTTGTATTCTTTTTATGGCTAGCAAAGCTTGTTTTGTAGCAATATTAGCAATCTTCTTGAGCTGTCCCCTATTGAGTACCTACTGCAGTTATCATGGGCTGTGACACAAATGCTTGGCAGCCTGCATGCATTTTCTTATATGCATCGAGCCATCATTTTAGATCTCCAATGCTCTTTACATTTATAACCGATTGAATGTTAACAACTCGATATAATCGCCGTTAGTTATAAGTTTATAACATGTATCTGTCTTAAAACCTGTTTGCTCAATCTGTTGCCCTTTTAATTAAATATTGGTCTACAGAACCTGGTGTTGATCCTTTTGCTAAAAGAAGGGAAGAGAAGAAGGGCAGGGTCGATAAGCAAGAAAAGAACAGACTTGGGAATTTAAAGAATGCTGCAAAAGTTGGTGCTCTGCCAAGGTAATCCTTTCCTACTATTTTATATCATCATCTTTATACCTCATGCACTACTTTGTCTATTATTCATTACATTAGCAACTCAAGTTTCCGATATAACAGTTTCTGAAAAAAAATTATGCAGTCATATACAGCTTGCTGCCACAGCCATTCCGATCACAGGAACTAAAGCTGATCTGCCTAGAAAACATAAGAAGGAAGACCTTGAGAACGTTGCTGGTATGGCTTCTTCAGCAACAGCTAGTGGTGGAAAGTTCGACAAAAAGTTGCCTGGCGAGAAACCTCTTAAGAAAACTGGCAAACATAGAAAGGTTTTTCCTCCTCCTAAGCATATTCACCTTTTGTTGTAAGTTGAATAGTTTCTGTAGCTTACCTGTTTCCTTTCTGCAGTTTCTCCCTGTTGCTGAAGGAAAAGGAATGGGCAACCTGGAGAAACTGCAAAACGACAAAATCTTGAACAGTCTACTGGCCAAAAACTTCGAGGAACCATTGAATGTCAGCAAGGCAAGCTCCAAGATTAAACGTGTCTTACATTCTTTTGCCTAGTCCAGGCATCTAACAACAGCTATGTACAATTTTGATACCAGGCAATCACGATGTACAAGGTGAAGAAGGACAACAAGAGAAGGAAAGACAAGAAATCATCATCCGGATCAGATAAGTTGAAGCCTGGAAAGAAGATTCACAAGAAATCTTTGAAGAAAAGTGCTTAGGTCCACATCATCCTTGAGACGTGCTGTAGGCGGGCGAACCCAGTTTTCAAGCGTTGAAGGAGATTTGGCAGATTTTTGTATGGTTATTGTCCTGTTTAAGTCTATGGGAGAAATACTGTTATTCCAGTTTCTAGTTATGACACTAGAACCTGAATGTTGCTGTGGCATAGCTGTACCGATAATGATATGTACGCATTATATATTCTCAATAGTTCGAGAAATGTTTCATGTCTGATTCTGAAACGGTCTGGATAATTGATACTCCCTCCGTTTGTTTTTCCTTGTCACGGAGAGAAAAACGGAGGAAGTACAAATCTGTATTACAAGGCGACATAGCGTAAACAGAGGGAGTACTTCTATTCTCCATATTTGAACGATAGTATGATAGTGGATAACGGTTGGTAATGCCTGCAGCATCGGTATTTAGTTGGAATTTTCAACTTCCTTTTTATGGAATTTGAGTTTTTTACATGAAGTTGGTCTTGGAACTAATGCTGGCATACCGGTTCACGTGGCCGTCAACCTGTGAGAGGTCCACCCTTGAAAACTTTCAGCTGCCCAAGCTATGATCACAAAAATCTCTTGAAAACTCAACATATGATCGCATCCGTAGTGTTGTACTAAGGTTTAAGGTCGACCTACTGAGATCTGAGGTTGGATGCTAATATGCCATCCACACTGTCATTGCCATGATGATCCCACGAGATGGAGAACCCAACCTATTTTCTTGACTTATCTTGAAGAGGTGGAAATCGACGGCATAACAGGAGAGGCTCATGAGCTTGATTTACTGAAACTAATATCCAGATTTGCACCAATGCTTACAATAATGAAGAGTGAATCTTAGGAAGTCAAAGGTGGTTAAAACAAGCATATGGAACAGTTTCAGAAGTAGTCCTGAAAAGTGATACAGTAGAAAACAACAATGTTCATAAGTATTTGTTGTACGCATTTGTTATATTATTTATTTATTGCATCTATACCGAAACTATGAGATTGGACGATAGAAGTTAGAAAAACATGCATGCTACCTTTTATGTTGTTTCTGAGATAAACTGGATCATGGCACAGATAACTTCGAAACTGTCAAAATAAAAAATGTAACTGCAAGGTAACGCTAACTCTTCAATATAATTCAGAGTACATCTTTATATCCTTTTAGTCTTGGATAACTTAAGTAGCAATCGAAGATACCATAATGTTTCCCGTTATATGCCTTTCTTGGTTTTTTATAGCCAAGATCAATTGCAGTACCTTCTCTGTAAAAAAAGGTCGCTTCATCTGTAAGATCCCTAGAATGCAGTAGCATCACCTTTAAAAATGGTCGCTTATGTGCGTACATATGAAAACTCAGCCACTCAAGTCCTATAAACCTCTGAAATCGTCCCTTCAAAAGTAAGAGAAGAGATAATCTGGTTATTTGACATGAGCTCACGTGTTTAAACATGATCACTATTGATCTTCTATCAGACATTGTCTAGCTGCTGGCTCCAGTCTGGCCCTGATCCAATGGACCGCGGGTTGACGTCTCCGGTCTTTATCGTGTACTTGTCGTGGGAATGCGTCGTAACGCAAAAAGGCATTGTATGGGTGTGTGTGTGTGTGAGTGGTGTTTTAGTCACTTTGGCCGTCTTGGCCTTCTTCTATGAAACTGATACATTTTTTCACTAGAAATAAATTTTATAGTCAGATGATCAGCTATAATTATAGGGAGCACTGTAGTACAAATAGGAAACTTCAACATTATGGGATTCGTATCATCAAACTCCAAGCGGCACTTGCCTATGGAGTTCCCACTGCATTCTGCCATTTCAAAAGGATAAGTAAGCTTTTACTCATTCCAACAGAACTATGAGTCAACATTTGCCCACTTTTATGTACGCGTTTGAATTAAGTGACCTAACGCATATACAGAATTGTTTGATAAATAAACAACCTGAAACAATTTCGGGCAGCATCTGTAACTAGTTAAAACCTGAAGTTGAGGAGCCCGAGCAGCTTCGGTTTGGCCCCACTCCATTTCGTTGGACGCCCAGGAGGAAACGGCTGCCCACTGCTAAGTGACTGCCATGACAAATAATTATCCTCTAATCTAGTAGTATGGAACTCCTAACTCCAAGCGGCACTTGCGTTTTGGGAGGGGAGGCAAGTTTGGCGCGTCGGATTTAGTCCGAGTGAGGGATCCATGGCGTGGGAGTTCCTTCGACCTCATGTCATCATTGGTTGGTTCTGGCTGCGTGTAACCAGCTTAGACATCTCTTTGGTACTCAGTGGTGTGACGTGTGATCATAGATGCGCCGTGACAACTGTAACACCGAGAGCGACTCTCACAACGATGGAGCATACACTCGAGTCTTCCTTGGCGTAATCCAGGAGCAGTAACGCAGCGGAGGGCCGTAAACCATGCCAATGATGTCATGCAAACAAATTATGGCATGAACACAACGTTGTGTCCAAGGCTATCGTCGCAAATTCCGATGCTTCCTAATCCTAGGTAGTACTCTGCGTACCCGTTTGGCATATGTGATATGGCTACAACTTAGCTTTACCTCATAGCCTTTGCTCCGACTGCCGCTAGATTCTTTGTCTCAAATAGTCCATAGCGGGCTTCTTCTCTTTTTAAATAGGAAAAGTAACGTGCTAGGCGATAATGTTTGGTGCAACAACCATGCTATCGATGATTTCACATCACTTAAATAATGTCTAAGGAGCACATGCATGGGCATTAAGGGTGCAGTAGTGAGCACCCCTTGCTTATATATGTGATAGACACCTACAATGTTGTCTTCAGAGCACAACTAATATGTGTGGTAATGAATAATTTTAAGCAATTACACAATGTTTTGCATGCCACTGTCGAATATTCTACTTGAAGTCATGGCTAGATTTCTTCAATGTGTGAATTAGGGATTGAGATGTTAATCAAAAGAAAGTTACTGAGGCTCCACGGTAAACACCAACTACGTTCTAGTAACAATACAACAAAAAGGATATGTAGTAAAGTGTGATACACAATTGAAAGTGCACTAAAGACGTGCTATGTAGCTGAAAAAGTGAAGCTGAAACATGTGGTGCAGTTAAAAAAAAGTGCAGCTAAAACACATGATGCATCTGAATTAACTGCATCATGCTGCATCACGAATTCACGATCAACTTACATTGAAATGAGAGTTCAGTCAACGGAATAAAAAATACATTTGATTAACTGAAGCATGCTGCCTCACGATCAACTTACATCACTGCCAATTGGAAGACAAAATGTAATTAAATAATTTCGGCAGCATCAGTACATAAAAATCTGAAGTTGAGGAGCCCAAACACTTTCCAGAATATACAGCACGTCAGCATCGAACAGACTGAACTGAACTTAAGCATATGTTAAACGTCCCCATATACAGTAGGAGCGATTCCAAGTGCTGAAAATTTACAGGGCAACGCTTCCAGCAAATTAACCTATCCAAACGACCAAACTATTTGCTGGATTCAGAGAAACAGACATTCAGATAGCTAGCTTTCCATTGATGATGATAACAAAGATGGCAACGTCAGGGACTACATGACAGTGTCAAATATGCCAACTAATATTTTCTCTATTAAAATCAAAGTCATATACAAAGGTTACATGGGCCAACTTGGGCCAGACTAGACTAATGGGCTAGATACACATATATTCTAACACCCCCCTTCAAACTCAAGGTGGATCAGCGACATTGAGTTTGAGAATATGAAGTTTATGTTGTTCTCTTGTTTGAGCCTTTGTGAAGAAATCTGCAAGTTGAAGCTCCGAAGGAACATATTCGAGATGAATGGTTGATTGTTGACAATGAGAGCGTGTGAAGAAAGCATCCACACCAATATGCTTGGTTAACTCATGCTTGACTGGATCATTTGCAATCTGGATAGCAGCAGTGCTGTCACAAAGAATGGTTGTGGGTGCATCACATGAGACACCAAGATCACAATAACCAACGAAGCCAGACAATTTCTGAAGTAGTAGTAGCTAGTGCTCTTAGTTCGGCTTCAGCACTAGAGCGTGACACTGCAGTCTGTTTCTTAGACTTCCATGCAATAAGAGAGGTGCCGAGAAAAAGACAATAGCCAGTGACAGAGCAACGATCAGCAGGATCACTCGCCCAAGTAGAATCAGAGTAAGCATGAAGCTGGAGCTGATTTGTGCGGGCATAGAATAACCGGCGATATGATGTTCCCCTCAAATATCGAAGAACACGAAGCAAGTGGCTGTAATGAACTGAGGTAGGAGCACTAACAAACTGACTTAGGATGTGAACTGCATGGGCAATGTCAGGTCTTGTCACGGTGAGGTATACAAGGCTGCCAACAAGGTGCCGATAGCGGGATGGATCCTCAAGAGGAATGCCATCAGTAGAACGCAACTGTAACTGGAGTTCCATTGGAGTAGTAGCAATACGAGTATCAGTAAGACCCGAGCGCGCTACCAAATCCTGAGTATAGCGAGACTGAGAAATATAGTAACCGTCATCCGTGCAATCAACTTCAATTCCCAGAAAGTAACTGAGAGACCCTAGATCTGACATCTTGAATTGTTCACTTAGCTTTCTTTTAACAAAAGCAATGTACTTCTGATCATCTCCAGTTATTAGCATATCATCCACATAGAGCAGAAGCAATGTACGACCACTGCCAGAAGTATGAACGAAAAGTGCAGGGTCATGATCACTCGAAGAGAAACCAGCAGCTCGAACTACAGAACTGAATCTCTCAAACCATGCACGCGGGGCTTGTTTAAGCCCATAAAGTGCCTTGCGAAGGCGACAAACATGACCAGCTGGGGCCTCAACACCCGGAGGTGGCTGCATAAAAACTTCCTCATGTAGATCACCATGAAGGAAAGCATTCTTCACATCCATTTGTGAGATTTTCCATGATCGAGTTGCAGCCACAGCAATAAGAGTACGAACAGAGGTCATGTGAGCAACTGGAGCAAATGTCTCATCATAATCTCTCCCATGAGTCTGCTGAAAACCTCTTGCAACGAGTCGAGCCTTATGACGCTCCACTGAACCATCTGACCTGGTTTTGATTTTATATACCCACTTACAAGTGATAGGAACTGATCTGGGAGGCAATGGTACCATGTCCCATGTATGTGTACCCTCTAGCCGCAAGCTCCTCAGACATAGCCATTTGCCACTCGGGTAGCACGACAGCCTCTTCATAAGTACTAGGCTCACAAGCTGCCCCTGCACAGAAACCATTTCTATATCTGTCTGGAAGCTCAAGAGTGGAGCGATCACGAAGGGCATACCTGTTTGTCTGAGAGGACTCATCAGTGCAAGGTTCAGTGGTACTGGCCGGAGGAGGAGAAGACAGAGGAATAGATGACGGAGTCTCAGATGAAACAGGACGACGACTATAATGAAAGGAAAAGGATCCAAACACGGTGGGGCTGGTGAAGAAGGTGTGTCTTGATCAGAGACTGACTCATCCGAGGAAAATATCGGTGGAAGTGAGAGAAAGAGGTGGACTCTAGGGAAGTGGAGGATGATGGTTGAATGGAAGAGGAATGGAAAAATGGTTGATTCTCATTGAAAGTAACATCCCGAGAGAAGCGAATGCGACGAGCGGAAGGATCATAGCAGCGATACCCCTTGTGCTCAAGACTATACCCAAGAAAAACACACTCAACAGACTGGGCAGTCAACTTGGTCCGCTCGCGAGGTGCTAATAGGACATAACAAGTAGAACCAAAAACACGAAGATGACCATAAGTGGGAGGAGAACCAAATAAAACCTCACCGGGAGACTTGCCTTGGAGACGGGAGGAGGGCTGAATATTTATGAGATACACTGCCGTGGAAATAGCTTCACCCCAGAAATGAGTGGGGACAAAAGAGGAAATCAGAAGAGTTCGAGCTGTCTCAATTAAATGACGATGCTTACGCTCGGCAACACCATTCTGAGCGTGAGCACCAGGACATGAGAGCTGAGGAAGAGTACCTCGGAAGAGAGAAACTCACGAAAAGATGTAGAGAGGTACTCCCCCCTGAGTCAGAGCGAAAAACGAATAGCACTTGAAAACTGAGTATGAACCATGCGAGCAAAAGCTTGATAGATAGAATTTAACTGGGAACGATGTTTCATAAAATAAACCCAAGTATATCGAGAGTAATCATCAACAAATATGACATAATGTTTGTGACCACCCTTTGAGACAAAAGGGGAGGGACCCCATACATCAGAGTGCACTAAATCAAAGGACGACTAGAACAAGTGGTGCTGGATGGATACGGAAGTTGTATCTGTTTACCTAGCTTACAACCCTTACAATGAAAACCAGCATCCACAGGAACACGACCCAAAACCCCTTGTCCAACAAGTTCAGATAAACGAGAACCACATAGATGACCTAAGCGATGATGCCACTTGGCAAAAGAAAAAGACGAATTTGATCTTGAGGTGGATGAAGCAGACGATGCGGAAGCGGAAGAGAGATGAAGGGTGTCAAGTTCGTAGAGGGAGGTGGATCCTCTACGGCGATGGCCAGTTCCAATGATCCTCTTGCTCTGAAGGTCCTGCACATAACAAGATGTTTTGTCAAAACCAACAAAATAGTCCATATCAGTAATTTGACCAACTGACATGAGATTCATTGACAAATCCGGGACAAAAAAATATTTGGAACAGAAAACTTGGATGTGCAAAGCGAACCCTGATGAGTAACAGAACAAGGTGTACCATCAGCGGTGTGAACAGAGGCGCCATCCTTGAGTGGCTGACATTGCACGAGCTGGGAGCGATCTGAGGTGACATGAAACGAGGCTCCCGAATCAAGCACCCACGGCTGAGTGGCACGAGAAGCAGACTGAGAAGCAGCAGACACAGAGGCACTCCTTGCTGGCTGCTGCTGTGACTGTTGTGGTTCGCTGATTGCAACAGCTGAAGACTTTCTGCTAGATGGGTGACGCTGCTGTTGCTGAGCAGGAAACTTTCTTTGATACTCGGCCCACAACTCTGGGTGTAGAGCAAAGCAACTATCAATTGTGTGCCCTATCCTTTTGCAGTGAGAACAAAATTTTCCTGAAGAAGAGCCTCTGAAAGGACCCCGAGGAGCAGCAAGAACACTGGTGTGAGTCATTGGAGCTGAGGCAAGGGAGGAAAGCCGTGTCTCCTCTGCAATTAAACTAGCAAGAGCTTCATCCAGAGAGGGAGGTGCAGGACGACCGAGAAGTTGGGTGCGGTTATTCTCAAAATCCTGCCTAAGCCTCATCACAAACTGATACATGAAAGACTGAGCTTCATAATTTTCCTTGGCCACACACACTCACACCCAGAACGGCTTTTTGGAGTCATCGACATAAGCTGACTACTGATGCGGGTGAAGGCTGCATAATATTCCTCTATGGACAAATCATGTTGTTGAAGACTTTGCAAGTTCTGCAACAAAGAGTATCGAAGTGCCCCACTGGGCTGAAGATATCGGTTCTCCAAATACTTCCATATTTCTTTTGCGGTGGAATGATGCTCAAGACTCATCCGCAGTGAAGGAGCAACATTAAGAATTAAAGCACCCATGACCTTAGCATCTGAATTTTTCCATTTCTTCCTCGTGGCCTCATCAACTCTTTCAGCCGGAGCATCATCAGTCAAATGTTCATCATATCCAGCAGCTCTCACCATAGTTCTAACCGAGAATGCCCACTCTCTATAATTTGAGCCATCAAGCTTGATGTCACTAGAGAAAATAGCGCCATCCTTGGCCATGGTAGCAAGCAGCAAGAACCAAAGTCCGGATTCAGGTCCGGAAAATTCCGGGAGCAAGAACTAAAGTCAGGATTCAGGTCCGGAAAATTCCGGGACTGATACCGGAAAAAATCCGGAAAGATTTCCGGGTCAACACCGGGTGAAATCCGGGTGAAACTGAGTGAGTCCAGTAGCAGTTTTCTCGATCCGGAAGAAAATCTGGAAAATTCTGGGACTGATACCGGATAAGTCAGCACTCACCAAATCGATCTGGATCGAGATCGCGTGGTGGCGCGGCAGGAGCTTGGAGAGCTTGGAGATGACGACGGGAGCCCGGAGCGGCGGCGGGAGTAGTAGTAGAAGCGGCCGCACCGTCGAAGACGAACGAGGAGAAGAGCGAAGGAGAAGAGCCGGCGGCGAAGACCGGCGACGAGTTGGCGACGAAGACCGGCGATGAAGACCGGTGATGAAGACCGAAGACGGCGGGAGTACAGCCGGCGGCGGCCGTCCGGCAACTTGCTGGAGCTTGCCGGCGGCGAGACGGCGGCGGCGTGGAGCTAGGTCGGGAGAGGACCTCACTCTGATACCAAGTCAAATATGCGAACTAATATTTTCTCTATTAAAATCAAAGTCATATACAAAGGTTACATGGGCCAACTTGGGCCAGACTAGACTAATGGGCTAGATACACATATATTCTAACAGACTAACACAACCGTCATAGCACAAACTAGTTAATCTTCCTACCAGGCTTCCACACAGAACAGGCTGATAAGAGAAGAATGAACTAACACATCTCTACACCCCAAGAACAAGCACAGGAGGAAGCAGCAGCCTAGGCACTCTCGCCCCTGATGCGCTGCGCGAGCTGGATGTCCTTGGGCATGATGGTGACGCGCTCGGTGTGGATGGCGCAGAGGTTTGTGTCCTCGAAGAGCCCGACGAGGTAGGCCTCGGCGGCCTCCTGCAGGGCGGACACAAAGACAAAGTCGAGGTGTAGCCATGAGCTGTTGTTGGGAAGTTTGATTTAGATTTAGTAGATGCCCATCCTTTGTTAATCGATCCGACCAGATGCACAAAGAAGAGTGCACCCATAGAAATATTTTACATGTTTTGGATAAATGCTTTAGTATTTTCCTACATGTTGGTAGGTACCATACCAATTAGCGTTAATAACTGGGAAAAATTTGTCTGACAAACATGTGAAGATCATGTCCAGTTCTTTATCATGCTCAAGCTGATACGGTGTCCGACACAATTACACCAGGCATGTGTTCTAATATTGCTACCGATGTGTATGATCCACGTCACATATATTTCGATGAAAAGTATCAAGAGAAAGTTGAAGCATTGGTTAACGTGACATGTGCCTAGAAAACATGTCTGCTGTAATTGTGTCGGACGCCGTATCACAAGCTCAACACATGGCTAGTCAACACGGGAACCTTCGCAACATTCTGGAAACAATGCACATGGTTCATTTATGGATTCACTTCACAATAATGTTATCTTCCCCTTAAAAGAACCTTATGCGAAACATTTAGAGAGTCAACTTGTTAGAAAAATGATAAGGATAATCATTTATCTAAAATCACAATGATCTTGCTTCATAATTAATGTACACATCCGATCCATATATTTTTCATTATTTAGAAATCCCAAGAAAAGTTAGGTAGCGATGCTGAAAAAGTCAATAGAAAAACTAAAAACCACAAGGATATATGCCTCGCGAGAGTGAACTCCACCAACCTAACATAGACACATGACATGTGACCAAAACAAATGAAAAATATACACATCTTAACTCCACCAGTCCTTCCACAGACTGCTGTGGGAGTGCCAAAAAGATTTAATTATTACCAAGCTCGATTCCCATGGGGAGAGGATCAGGGTATACAAAAATATCATTTGGTACAATGGCCGGTAGTTTGTAGCCCTAGTGATTAAGTGGGCCCGGGGGTTTTGGATCTCGATTGATTGTATGAATAAGTCCCTCCTAATGAATGGCTTTGGAAACTTGAGAATGAGGAGGGCTTATGGTAAGAATTGTTGTGGAAAAAAAATACCTTACTAGGACTGCCTTATCTAGTGTTTCCACTAAGAATGGTGACTCTCTGTTTTGGAAAGGTCTGTTGAATGTGAGAGACATCTTTTTTTTTATGGTGCCAAAGAAGAATTGGAAATGGTCAAGAAACAAGATTTTGGGAAGATGCTTGGGTGACAAAAATTCCCTTGTCAATAAAATTTGATGAACTTTTGATATTTGTTTAACTAAAGAAATAACAGTGGCCGAATCTTTTTGTATTGGATGGGAGAGCTTCAGGTGCAGACGATCCCTTACTGGTGATGTGGTGCAGATGTTGTTAGATTTGAATTACCTGTGTGGTAACACCCATCATACAAATGAGAGTGATAAACGTGACTGGAAGCTTAACAAGAAGGGTTTCTCGGTCAAATTGGTTATCGGGCTCTAAAAGGGTCTAACCTGGGTTCCCCCTGAAATATTTGTGGGAAATCGGGATACCATTAAAAATTAAGGTTTTCCTGTGGTTGGTGAATCGTAAATCTATTTTAACAAAAGATGTTCTTTGTCGGCGGGATGGAAGAAAGATGATAAAAGTTGTCTATTCTGGTGGAGAAGAGACAATAGATCATCTATTCTTCCACTGCCCTCTGGCATGGTATTTCTGGAACGTTGCTTGTTGTGCTTTCAATTTGATTGTCAACTTCGGTTGGAAAACTTAAGCTGGATGCGAAGATTTTCAGGTCGACAAAGAGGTTTGGTTAGGGTGGGAGTGGTAGCTGTTCTCTGGTCCTTGTGGAAAACTAGAAATAATGCGTGCTTTCATTCGATCATACCGGATAATCCTTGTAAAGTGACTAATATGATTGGTCACTAGATGACCACTTGGGCTGCTTTATAGGTAAAGGAGACAAATCAAACTACGGTCAGATAGGGAGTCAGATTGTTCGTGCGATTATCGTGTAAGTCTTTCAAGCAAAGCTGGAGGCCGGCGACTAGAAGAGAATCTTGAGCTGAAGAAAGAAGATGAGGACATGAAACATTGATTCTCTCTCGCGGCTCTTCTGCCCATGTACATTTAACTTCTGTAGGCCTTTTGTAGTATTTTGGCTGGATGAATGTAAAAAGAAGAAAATGTTGGCGGGTGGGGTTGGTTGGCGGATGCTTAGCCCATCTCGATGATGCTCCTTGTCTTTACTTTTCTCGCATTTTACTTTTTGTAATGAACATATGGTTTCTATTAATGGAAATCGGGGGAAACCCCTTATCTGAAAAAAAAACTAACTAATGTTTCTCTGTTTAGGGATAAAAACGAACGATATGGTTTCTATTAGTTGGAGAGTGGTGGAGTCGGGCAAGACAACGGCCAAACGCTGTGCAGCGCAAGGAGGAGATCTCCATTGATGTATACATTTTCTGGCATGTGTGGAAGGAGCGTGGGAGGAGAATTTTTCAGAATGGGTTTTTGAGGACTGCTTCGGTAGCCAGTCAAGTTAGAGGGGATACTGATTTGGTGTTGTTACCCGCTAGCTAGTGCGGCTTGGTGAGGGCATTTTGCCCAATGTGTAAGCGAGCTCAAGTTTTGTCATGAGCTCGAGTGTTGGGTTGTTTGTAATCCTGTTCTACTTTCCTTCTCTTCTAATAATGCAAAAACAGAGCGCCTGCTGTTCGGAGTCAAAAAAAAAAACGAACGATATACCCAGGATGGAGACAATGAGATAAGAAAAAAGAAGTCACTTTTCAACACCACCCTGATTAACAGGGGCGGGCCCAGTTCAATTCATGGGTATTCAGTTGAATACCCATAATTTTTGCCAAAAGTATACGTGTATATTGTGTATACCATGATATATACACAGGAAAAAACGGAACTGACACATACTTACAGACTACCAACCATTTCAGCCCAAATAAAGGAGTA
This sequence comes from Poa pratensis, assembly GCA_947311845.1. Classification (NCBI taxonomy): domain Eukaryota; kingdom Viridiplantae; phylum Streptophyta; class Magnoliopsida; order Poales; family Poaceae; genus Poa; species Poa pratensis. The sequence goes on along the minus strand of CAMZMU010000036.1, from coordinate 15,680,922 downwards.
GCCCACGTTCTGTTCTCTCCCCCACCACCCGATCTGGGCCATTGGCCCAATATTTTCTCACAAACCCATTCAGTAATGGCACCACAGATTCTTGATTCGCAAAAAAAAGCGCTTTTATATGTTCAACAATTTCTGGGTGTTAAACGAAACTGGATGTGTATGTGTTTTATGCGCCGTAGGCAGGTTGAATAATTAGCACTTCTATATGTTAAAGAATTTCAAGTTATGGTCAATTCTATAAATGACGTTATGCTAAGTTTTATGTTCAATGTATTATACAATTTGTACAGTATGGAGGTACATACACATAGAAAAAAGGCTTTAGCTTATCCACCATGCAAAAAAAAGGCTTTAGCTTATCCAGAAAAAAGTCTTTGAAATTTTGAATACCCGTTGTTGAAATCCTGGGCCCGCCCCTGCTGATTAACCCTTTACTTGCGTCTAAAAAACCTTGATTAATGTCGGGATCACGTTAGCTATAACCACTGCTACCTGTCCAAGTGCTCACGCGTGAGCACAAACATAAAAAGTCCAATCTTCCAATTCCTAACCATGGTTTTATTCCCCGACGATTGACCCAAGTACGTAACGTATGTGAGCCTTTGCGTGCTCTCTCATGCTATCAGATGTTCAGGTGACATTGACACGCACACGACGTCCCCGACATCGATCGCAATCGCAGAGCTCCGGCTGATTCAGCCATGCACGACACCGTCGTGGACGCCGTACACGACGCCGTCGTGGCCGTAGTCGCCGCCGCGTTTGTTGCGCTGGCCGTCGCGCTCTTCCTGATCTGGCGAAAGAAGCGCGTAGGCGCCGCGAGCGGTGCCGACGGTCTGGGCTCCTCGTCTCAAGCTCCTCTGCCCGTATTGCCGCTCGCCGACGTGGAGCGCGCCACGGACGGGTTCCACTCCAGCCGGGTGATCGGGCAGGGCCGACACTTCACCGTCTACGCGGCCACGCCGGGGCTCGCGGCTAAGCGCATGCGCCCCCACCTCATCCTCGGCCACCCCGGCGGCCGCCGCTTCCCCGCGGCCGTACGCTCGCTCACCGTCCCGGCTCACCCGAACCTCGCCGCCCTGGTCGGCCTCTCTGAGGGACCCGGCGAGCGTGTCCTCCTCGTCGAACGCGCCCCCGCCGGCTCCGTCAGCCTCGAAGCCCTGCTCCACGGCCAAAACCAGCCACCAGGCCCGCCACTGCTGACATGGCGCCTACGTGCCGCGATCGCCGCCGGTGCGGCGCGAGGTCTCGCGCACCTGCACAGGCACGGCATTGCCCATGGTCGCGTGAGGCCGTGCAACGTGCTGGTCGACGCCGCTGCCTCGCCCTCGCGAAGGCGGCCGCGGCAAGCCGCCAGGGTCACCGACTACGGCCTGTCCGCCTTTCTTGACCACGACGACAACCCGGACCGCCTGGAAGTCCTCCCGGAGAACGACGTATACATGTTCGGGGCGCTGCTGCTGGAGATGATGACGGGGCTGCGGTGGGACAGCGGTCGGCTGGCGGATTGGGCGCTGCCACAGATACGTGGTGGCGCGGCAGAGGAGGTACTGGACTCGCGAGCCGGCGCTCCAGCGGACAAAGCGGAGTCACGGCTGCTCGCGCGGATGGCAAGGGTGGCGCTGGTGTGCGTGGGAAAAGACGGGCGCAGCCGGCCGGGGATGCCGGAGGTGTCAACGATCCTTAACGACGTAGAGGCAGCGTACGGACGCCGCGAGGGGGCGCCGGAGGGCAAGGTTAGGGAGGAGGACGGCGGCGAGGAGCGCCTCAGTGGATGCCTGCTTGGTCCGGGCCGTAGCGTGCAGAAGGCGGAGACGCTGCTCGGGCTTCCGGTGTAGGTGGATTCGTCTCCACCTCGGCCTTCCAAACAAGAGCGGGAATGGCATGGGAGACATGAACGTTTATCTAGCGTACGCCGGAACAGCTATGTATATATGCTGGTCATTTGACTTTGCAGGAGATTCTTGAATTTCTGAATTACGACTCTGTTTCTTCAGAGTTCAGAAGGACATAAATCTCTGAACCACTATTAATTAACAGAAGAAACGAAATGCAACTAGAGTGTGATCGATGCATGGAAAAATAGCAACCACAGTGGTAACACTAACACATGAGATTTATAGTTTTATTCATGGCACGGCACAAAACTTGCACTTGATCTTTCGCTGAAAGACAGCGGCGACTAAAGAACTTTAATTGAGAACATGAAGGCAAGGCAAGGGATGAAGGGAAGGAAGCTTATCCATTAACAAAGCAAATTAATAGAATTAAGACCGGTTTTATCACAACAAACGAGCTATCCTGAAATAGTAATTGGACTATGCAACTAGGACGTAGACGGCAATTAGTGTAAACTGGCTAGTGGTGGAAAGTTCGACAAAAAGTTGCCTGGCGAGAAACCTCTTAAGAAAACTGGCAAACATCGAAAGGTTTTTCTCCTCCTAAGCATATTCACCTTTTGTAAATCCATGTGCCTTCGTAAGTTGAATTGTTTCTGTATCTTACCTGTTTCTTTTCTGCAGTTCCTCCCTGTTGCTGAACGAAAAGGAATGGGCAACCTGGAGAAACAACAAAACGACAAAATCTTGAACAGTCTACTGGCCAAAAACTTCGAGGAACCATTGGATGTCAGCAAGGCAAGCTCCAAGCTTAAACGTGTCTTACATTCTTTTGCCTAGTCCAGACATCTAACAACAGCTGTGCATAATTTTGATACCAGGCAATCACGATGTATAAGGTTATATGAGTTTATATGAAGAATGGTCTTGTGTAGAATTGAGCATATCGCAAGTATGTCTTGAAGGATTCAAGACATCATCTTTGTGAAACGGAGCTTAGCGAGTCTCTCCCATAATGGAGTATGGGGGAGCATTTGAAGAAGTCTTCATCAAGCATGTGCTAGCAAACCCAATCAAGAAAGGTGTTCCAACTTGAGGGAGTCAAGATCGTCATCATCTAGCTCAAGTGAAATGCGCAAGGCAAAGGTATGATCTTGATAGGGTTTCTATTTTGCCGGTCTCATGGTGTTAGTGGGAGACCGGGTTATAGGATAGACGGCGTACTATCAAGAGGGGCTCTCAAGTGAGTAACTTGATCGCACCTTTGTGGAGAGCTCAAACCTTTGCATACTTGGCATTATCAACTTTCTTGATTCTTATTTGGCTTTTATCCATGTGAGAATTTAGAGCTTGTGTTCATATCCACACCAAGCTCTAGTTCACCGAAAACGGATTTCGTATGGAAAACTTGTTGCGTTTTCGGTTTTGGAGGTTTTGTCGGTTCATCTTTTTATAGAGAGGTTTTACCTTTCTACATTTGGATTCCTCCTCACATGATGGACTATGATGTTTCTCTACATAATCTTGAATAGCTCTTCGTTACGATTCTAACGAGACCAAGATCATCGAAATCGGAGTCCGGATGAAAAAGTTATTGCAGTTTTCATTTTGCTGTTTCTGTCAGTTTTCTGCAGACCGGATATTCCGGGTCAAATTCAGACCAGAATATCTGGCCCCCAGGAAAATTGGCGAAACTCGTTTTTCCGTCACTTTGTGCGAGCCTCTGGACTCGGCTGGATATTTTGAAAGAGGGGCCGGATATTCCGGTGCTGAGTTAAGCCGGAATATCCGGCCTCCAAGTCTGCAACGGCTAGTTTTTGTGGAGGGGTATAAATACCCCTCCCCTTCTTCCTCCTTGTAGCTACACGTTTTTCCCCTTTCTCTCCTCCATTGTTGACCTTGGAAAAGTTTGGCCCCTCTCAATCCCTCACATGATTCTTGCATATCTTTGAGGGAAAAGTGAGAGGAGATCTAGATCTACATTTCCACCAATCTATCTCTCCTCTAAGTGAGGGGAACCTAGTGGATCTAGATCTTGGAATTCATTTGTTGAGTTCTACTTCGTTCTTCCTCTTTTCTCCCCCTCACCATAAGCATTAGTTGCTTTTGGTGGGATTTGAGAGTGAAGGATTTGAGCACTTGTGCTCTTGCCATTGCTTTGTGCATCGGTTTGTGCTCTCCACGAGGATTCGTGGAAGTTAAAAGTTTGTGAGCTTGTTACTCTTTGGTCTTTAGACTCTAGACGCCTTTGTGGTGGTTGAGACCTTTGTGGTCACTTGTATCCGTTCGGGAGCCCCCAATCCATTTGTGGGTTGTGCCTCGGATTGTTGTTGTAGAGACTACGGATTCCGCCTTGAAGGATTCCGATAGTGGAAGGTGAACCAATCCTTTGTGGTGCGGTTCATCGGAGCATAGGGTGAGTCTTTGTGGCGTTGAGATCGACCTTTGTGGTCCCTCACACCTCTCCAACGAGACGTACTCCCCTAAAAAGGAGGAACTCGGGAATACATCCTCGTCTCCGTGTGCCTCGGTTATTTCTATACCCGAGCTCTTTACTTATGCACTTTACATTGTGATAGCCTTCGTGCTTGAAGTATTTTTTATTGCTATCACTTTGTTGCTTGTCTTGCTTAGCATAAGTTGTTGGTGCACATGGGTGAGCCTAGTTTATTTAGGTTGTTGGCTTGTTAATTTAAACACATAGTTTTATTCCGCAATTAGCAAGCCTAAACCGGAAAAGTTTTAATCGCCTATTCACCCCCCCTCTAGGCGACATTCTTGTTCTTTCATCAAGTAGTAGTACATGAACAGAAGGGCATTCGGTGCATGAGTATAAGGTATTAGGTATGTCAAATGAGTCAGGTATATGAGCATGTGGGCATATGGTATGTTACTAACAATAACATAGGGATCAGGGATGTCAGGCATGTTAAAATGTTGTATGACCGTAAAATGGACATCAATTTAAAATTACAAAATACCTGATTCGGAGCTAACTTGTAGGATAGCCTGGCTGACCGAAACGACGGGATCATTTCTTGCTGCAAAGGTGCTTGAATTTTCATAATTGTTCTCAAACTCGGATATATCATACAACAGCTCGACGGCCCTCTTGGCTTCTGTACTTCCAGTTTCATTCTTGCAAGCAGCCTGCCAATGGATATATATATATATGTATTCATGATACTTGTTGATAACAAAGCTGCCCAGCTGAGGTACATCTGCACTTTTTTAGTGCTAGGAGTAATGAATCTTACATTCAAGTCCTTGACAATTGGGTGGTCGGGGTTAATTTCGAAAATCCTTCTTCCCCTCATAAACTCCAAGCTTGATGTGTCACCAAGTGTTCGTGCTTTCATAAATCTGTCCATTTTCAGAAGCACACATCAGAAAATAAGCGTGGGGTTCTCCAACACAAGTATCTGTTCATACAGGAACTAATCCGTGAACCTACCTTTCCATGTTGGCGGGCCAACCAAACTTGCCAGATACAAGTACACAAGGAGAAGAGCTCCGACGCTTTGATACTTGAACCTTTGCCACCTCAAGCTGTTGTTTTACCCAATCACACAGAAGAGTGTATTCCTGCTTTGTTTCTTTACTGTCCTCGTCTTCATCACCTGGAAAACACACATATATACATTATGTGATGGAAATATTCGTCAAAGAGTGTGCAAACAAAGAGAGAAGCTGTCAAAAATTTCCTCACCCAATTCTAGGTCCTCTTTGCTTATATCAACAAACTTCTTCTCTTTGTAGAGGTCTGTAAGTTCTGAATGGCCACCTCATCTATTTGCTCAATAAGGTAAAGGACCTAAGAAGAATAAACAGCAACTGTGAGACAGAGCAATCAAAGAAACAATGAGCAATATTTGAGGTGTCATGTTCATACTTCAATGTCTTTTTGGACCAGCTTTTCCAAGAATGGAGCTGTCTTTGCACTCTGGAGACTATCTGTAGCAATGTAATAGATCGAATTTTGGCTCTCCGCCATGTTCTCTACATATTGATCAAGGCTAATCAAATCTTCCTCATATTTAGAAGAGTGAAATCGTAGCAGTGGGGCAAGCCGCTTGTGATTTCCGTTGTCCTCAATACAACCGACCTTGATAAACTTTCTGAAGCACTCCCAGAACTTCTTGTAGTCCTGGAGTACAAATAACAGAGGTTAAATACCAAGTAAAAGAAAATTTTAAGAGGCAAAGGAAAAGGAACTCTACCTCCTTGTCCACTTTTTCAGAGATCTCCTCAATCATATCAAATGTCTTCCCGACGAGCCTCTTGCGCATAATTCCTACCTGAATGTCAACAAAACAGCGTAAGGATTAAATTACTGTCAATGTCGAAAAAAGATATAGAAAAAATGATCTTTGGAGTTTGAAATGTACAGGGTATAGGAGATGGATTTTCCATCACTTACGATTCGGCTTTCTTGAAGAATTTCCGGGAAACGTTGATGGGAAGGTCATTTGAATTAACGACTCCTTTTACAAAGCTCAAGTATCGAGGCAACTGCAAAATACTAGTTGAACTAAGAAATCTGTTGGCCATAATCAATTAATGGTAGAAAATAACAGGAAGTACTAAGTTGTGTGTTGCAAGATGCAATACCAGTTCACCAGCAAACTCATCAGAGATAAATACTCTTTTGACATACATACAAAAGGATATTTTTGATTATGGGATTCATTATCTCTTCATCACTAGGAGGTGCAATCCCTGGAATGTAAATGACACTGCTAAATTCCACCTCACCCTGGAAAGATTAAAAATAATCGTGTTACACACAATATTCAGCATAAGCATCAGTTAACAATTTGATATTTGATAAACTCACTCACCTCTGTCGTGAAGTGAGCGTAGGAAAGAGGATCCACTAACTCATTGAATTTCTTCTTATAAAATTCATTGTACTCGGTTTTCTCGATTTCCTTTGTACTTCTCATCTGCATGAAGCAAACTAAAATCAAATATTTCACCCATCTGATGCTTCCAGAGGAGAACGATGCGTCGACGGGCACCAAATCGAAGAAGGGCGGCGAGGTGCGGGTGGTGTTGTCGATCCAGATCGAGGAGGCGTGCAGCAGTTGCTGCCTGGACCTTGGACGCGAGCCGGAGCGCGCGACATATTAAGGCAGCATGTGGCGGTGGGTGGAGAGAAAGGGGCGCGAGATTAAGGTAGCGTGTGGCGCGGGCGGAGGCGAGCCGGAGAGCGCGAAGATGGAAGGACGCGAGCAGCTAGGGTTGGGAGGCGGAGGCGGCGGCGTGGGAGAAGGGGATGCGATTGGTGGAGGGCCTGTGTGGGCCCGCTTGGATCGGGCGTGCGGAATTACGGAGCCGAGTATTTTCCGGAGGTGCTTCGTATTTTCTTCGTGGACCACGACCGAAATTAAAACCAATCGTTTTGGCTAAAAAACGATCACCGTCGTACAACCATCGGACGGAAATTCGTCGGACGTATAGCAGTTCTCAAAACGATATACCAAGCGGGGCCTAAAACTTTTTTTTGTTTTCTTTTTCTTTAAATTATTATCTATAGAAAATCAGATAGAAGGTTTTGCAAACAAAAGAAGTTCGAAAAAAATTATAAATTTTGCAAACTTTTGTAAGAGGTTAAAACAAACTTTTCAACACATTTGAATCAATACTATTATGCATTGATGTTACGTGATCCATACGAAAATAAATCTAATTGGGGTGAACTCGGGGATGTTACAAGGAGCGGATCCTCCAACTATACAAGAAAGAAACAAATCGTTGTTTAAATAGCCTAACAGGTTACCCACCAAAAAAAAAAGAGAGCCTAACAGGCATAGTTCTAAGCAAGCAGGACAGTGACCAAGAAAATTCAATGAAATTTTTACTTACATTCGGGAACTCATGTAGAGGCTCCTCCACGTAGCGCTCGAGTTCGAGCCACCACCCCAACCAAGGTACGGGTGGTGGCGGTTCATCAACATTATGCTCTGACCTCGGTGATGGATGGTCTATGTCGATCCTCAGCTCATGCTCGTTGATCTGCTCGCTGCATGGCTGATCTGGCTCGTCTCCATCGTCCAAACCAGGGGCGGAGCTACGTTACTGCCAGGGGGGCCGCCCCCCCCCCCCCCCCCCAGCCCATTGGAAATTCGTGAAGGATCCACTAATTTTTGGCCCACTTGCCCCCCCCCCCCCCCAATCTAGCCCAAAACCTTGCAATTTTGGCCCTCTCAGCCCATTTGCCCCCCCCAAATGAATGGCCCAAGCTCCTCCACTGGTCCAAACCACCCTGCAACTAGTTGATGGCAGTAGCAGTAGCAGTAGCCTAGATACGCGAGAGGAAGCCCAGGCAATGCAACAAGTAGGCAGATTATGAGGATTGTGGCTGTACTTCCCATGGTAACCGGCAGCGCTCACATAGACGAAAAGGAGCTAGCTAGACAGGGGAAGAACAAGAGGAGGAGAGGAGGGTGAGACTTGCTGGGCAGCTGCTCAAATTAACCTGTTGAACTCTCATGGCATGGCCGCGTGGGAGAAGGTGGGTAAAGGCGTAAAGCCGCCTTCCCCATCCCCTTCGGGGTATAACATCTCTGCCGATAGAATGTTTTGGTTCATTACAAACATAGAAACTCACTCGTGTCCGTCAGTTCTACTTGAAAAGCTAAGGCAATAATGCCACATACTTGGTGATAACCCCCAAGAGCAAGGGATCACTGTAGCACCTCTCAATGTGGAAGTAAGGTATCGATCCGCAGGAGCAAGAAGGAAAAGTTATCTATTCCCTACAACTAAAGTGTCACAAGTTTTAGTTGATTATGCACTAAACAAGTTTAAGGAACAAGGTGGTTGATTTAATGGATGGAAGTTTGATGTAACAAGGCAAGAATGTGGAAGTGTCCCAATACTCTTCAATGCAAGAGGACAAGACAAAGGTTTTCTAGGATGCTTGGAAATAAGGCCTAGGGATCATACTTTCACTAGTGGACACTCCCAACAATTGAATACATAGATATTTCCTCTTCACTTTGCTACTCTGAACTATTCTCCCGTTGGATAGAAATACCAATCTACTGCGTAGGGCTACAAGAGCACACCTTAAAGTCTGAGTGAACAAACACCACAATATCATAGAACACCAAGACCATCGTGTAGGGCTACAAAAGCACACCTTAAAGTCTGTCTTCCACATCTAGGGAACCCCAAGGTCACTATGAGTGCCCCAAAATAGTACTAAACAAACACCACAATTTTATAGTGACATCCAACACAAAGAATAACTCATGGTAAGTATTTCTGTAACCTTTAGCCTAAGAGTCACACACGGTGCGCACACTGTCAACTTCACACCATGGGACAAAGGTGACTCCGGAAATTACATTAATAAAACCACTTGAGTAGCACAAACAATGAAGGAGAAACATCCATGAATTCAATTAGATTACAAAGCTCATGATCACATAAAGATCACATCATGGGAGAGAGAGATGAACCACATAGCTACCGGTAGAGCCCTCAGCCCCGATGAAGAACTACTCCCTCCTCATCATGGAGGCAGCAACGGCGATGAAGATGTTGATGATGAACACGCCGGAGGGGGGTGGAGCCCTCCGGAGGCGATTCCGGCGGCGTTTCCCCCCTCCGATCTTCTCCGGCGGCAGCCTTCTGACTCTCTGTTTCGTGTTTTGTGTTTCTCCGCCGCCTCCTTTCGCGAAACGCCAGGGACCTTTTTTATAGGCGTTTTTAGGTCAAGACGGAGTCGGTGGAGCAAAGATCGACGGCCACGGAGCTCCGAGGGGAAAAGAGCTGGGCCCACGCGGCCATGTACTTTAGGCCGCGTGGGACCCTCCCATTTCCAGCCTGTTGGGCTTCTGGTCTTCAATTTAAGCCCATTGCGTTCGTCTCGAAAATTCTGAACCGTGCTCTTTGGCCTTGCCCTTTTTGGAGTCCCGAAGCTCCCGGAAAGTCTGAAACACTAAAAAAGACGTTTTCTGGAAAAACAGGGTTAATTCCAAATAAATGGGAAAACTATGAATATTCCCAAAATCATTATAAAACATTGATATAACCCTTATATGATGCAAATATGATTGAATAAAGTGCAAAGTTCATGTATGCATTTTACATGCATCAACATCCCCAAGCTTAATCCATGCTCGTCCTCGAGTATGAAGATGATAAAACTAACATGGACTTTGCAATTTAATACTTAACAATGATATCAAAATGATTACTATTGCTACATAGTCAAATGATTCATTCTTCAAAGGAGTAGCAATATGCAAATAGTTTATGAAGTGATATCAAGTATTCAAGAAGGATGTTCATGATAGTTCACAAAGTGTAACATAGAAGCAAGTAATATGGACATTATTTTGCATCCTACATGGTCATAGAGTGATGATGAAAATCTGAATATGATAGGTGGACACTTTGGAAAGATGAATAAGTGAGTAGAGGTAAAGCATGCATAAGTTTCATCTAACCTCCAAACTCTCTACTTAAGTTAATGATTGCAATGTGGTAATACTTGGTGTCAAGCTCTCATTCCCCTATCATAGCATCTTGAATGATTAAGTTTAATGTGAGCAAATATGAGTAGTGTGCTTGACAAAGTAAAGGTTGATGTCTCATGCCCCTTGAATACAAGTACCTACACCATGATTACTCAACTTGGAAACAAAGCAAGTTCAATTATATCATTGTAAGTAATAATAGTATCATCAAGAGCGTCAACTGGGGTACCTCTTGTCCCAGGATATGGAACAAGCCCATATCAAAATGACAAGACAAACAAACAAATGAAAACCTCAACACCCTTTTTATTTACCATTGGAATAGCTTTTTATTGTAAGGTGTGTCATAGATAATTCACCATAGCATGTAAGTAAATTTCCACCATGAAATGCATGGCTTAGATTAGCGGCCCAGGCGTCTCTCTAACCATTTATACAAACTCATTTAAACTACTCTTTCCACCTCATTTCACCATGATAGCATCCATAAACAAAAGTACATGATATCAACTAAATGAGATGAAGGAGCATGTTGAAAGCTTTGCATGTGACAGCACATATGGGCTAACTCCAACCTCGAACATTTATCAAGCCACTAGCATCATAATATTAATCACAATGGGTCATGTTTTATTATGCAATAAAGTAAAATGTGCATCAAGTTCGTGAGAGCTATATAACCAACTTTTCCATGCAATCAATAACATAATCATTTTCATTCAGAGGTAAGATAACACAAATATCATGATGAACATACTCGGAATAGCATATAGCTAGTAGGTAGATATGGTGGACTCACTGGAATAACTTTGGTTGAAGGTGTTGGAAACAAGTTTTGCTTGTTGGAATGTTTGGGCTAGCAAAAGGGAGAAAGTTGACCATCTAGATGCATGCATGAGTGTCCATAGAACTAACTAATCCATGTTAAACCAAGTAAAATAACAATCAGCACCAAAACATGAATAAGTGATAGCTCTTCAAAAAGAATTTGCAAACTATTACTCATAAACAAGCTCATGAATCATGCAACTATATGTATCATTAAAAATCAATCAAACATCCCTTTTCCCAATCTTATAAAAGCATCCAACATATTTCAACCCATATTTCCAGTAGCTCTCTCATATATAATTGATAGTGTGGTGGTCTCTCAAGACTCAAACAAAACAAAAAAACGACGCTCCAAGTTTATGCGATAAAGTGTTTCGATCGAAAAACAGAAGTTGGACGTGTGCAAACCGAGAGTGTGTAGGTCCAGCGGGGTTGTCTTCACATCCCCAAGCTTATGGTCTTCACCATCCTTGGATAGCTCTTGGTGCATCTCCTCCAATCCCTGTGAAAAAACTTCAAAACACCGTTTCTCCCATCTCTTTTCTGTGGGGTGCATTAATAGTGATAAACAAATATTCTTGCTGCATATAATCCTTGAACAAAAATTCATATGAATGTCCAGAAAGTGTATAATGTTGTATGCCTACTCATAAACTCAATTGGATCAAAAAGATTCAACTTAAAAGCTCAAAGCATGCATCAAACAAAATGGGACAGAATCTGTCCAGAAAAACAGCAGCAGCAAAACGTATTTTTCTACCCTACCAAACTTTCTCGAAAAATTCCGAAAAAATTCATGCATACAGAGGATGAAAAGTTGCAACTACAGTTCAAATATGAGCTCATTCGGAGTTACAGAATAAGAATTAAAAATCATACCGTGCACTGATTCGTGCAGGAATAAAATCTCCGAACGCTATAAGCAACTTTTCAAGACCAAAATGGGTAAAACTTGGCACTTTATTAAAACTCCAGAAACTAACTAGACACAAAATCTCTTGTTACAGCAAGAGGACACAAAGAAAAATCACACACAAAAATAACCGGGTTGCCTCCCGCAAAGCGCTTTCTTTATAGCCATATAGCTAGGCTTGATAGTTTTAATGATGCTCCCATAGGAATAAGAGTTGAATATAAAAGAGCATCAAGAAGCAAATATCAAACACATTTAAGTCTAACCCACTTCCTATGCATTGGGATCTTGTAAGAAAATAAATCAATAAAGCACAAAGTGACTAGCATAGGAAGGCAAAGCAAGTGCAACTTCAAAATTTTCAACAAAAAGAGAGAAGACTTAATATTTTTGAGATATATGAAATCATGTCTCCCTCTCTCATAAAAACTTTCAGTAGCATCATTGATAAACTCAACAATATAGCTATCACATGAAACATTCTTATCATGATCCATATGCATAAAAGTATCATTACTCTCCACATAAGCATAAACAGTTTCATTAGGAATAGTGGGAGTAAAACATTCATAATAATCATTGTAATCATCATATATAGGAGGCATATCATAATCACAATAAACTTTATACTCAATAGTGGGTGGACTGAAAATATCATATTCATCATCATAAATGGGAGACATAGTATCATTAAACAAGTTAAAGAACCTCCCCAAGCTTAGATGATTGCAAGATATAAAAGGAACCTCCCCAAGCTTAGTCTAGTGCACACAAGAATAGAAACTTAAGCGCTACGCTCCCGGCAACGGCGCCAGAAAAGTACTTGATAACCCCCAAGAGCAAGGGATCACTGTAGCACCTCTCAATGTGGAAGTAAGGTATCGATCCGCAGGAGCAAGAAGGAAAAGTTATCTATTCCCTACAACTAAAGTGTCACAAGTTTTAGTTGATTATGCACTAAACAAGTTTAAGGAACAAGGTGGTTGATTTAATGGATGGAAGTTTGATGTAACAAGGCAACAATGTGGAAGTGTCCCAATCCTCTTCAATGCAAGAGGACAAGACAAAGGTTTTCTAGGATGCTTGGAAATAAGGCCTAGGGATCATACTTTCACTAGTGGACACTCCCAACAATTGAATACATAGATATTTCCTCTTCACTTTGCTACTCTGAACTATTCTCCCGTTGGATATAAATACCAATCTACTGCGTAGGGTACAAGAGCACACCTTAAAGTCTGAGTGAACAAACACCACAATATCATAGAACACCAAGACCATCGTGTAGGGCTACAAAAGCACACCTTAAAGTCTGTCTTCCACATCTAGGGAACCCCAAGTCACTATGAGTGCCCCAAAATAGTACTAAACAAACACCACAATTTATAGTGACATCCAACACAAAGAATAACTCATGGTAAGTATTTCTGTAACCTTTAGCCTAAGAGTCACACACGGTGCGCACACTGTCAACTTCACACCATGGGACAAAGGTGACTGATGACGTGAAACACACGTTCGTTGGGAGACCCCAAGAGGAAGGTATGATGTAGTCAGCAGCAAGTTTTCCCTCAGAAAGAAACCAAGGTTATCGAACCAGTAGGAGCAGCAACTCTTCAGAAGGTTGTCAACGGCGCCAGAAAAATAGCTGTCGCAGGGAGTCTGGACTGTTGACGTGGAATCTGCACACAACACAATCAAACTACTTTGCCCCAACGAAACAGTGAGGTTGTCAATCTCACTGGCTTGCTGAAAACAAAGGATTAAACGTATGGTGTGGAAAATGAGTATTAAATTGCAGAGAATGAAAAAGGAACAGTTTGCAGTTTGTGGTTGTTTAATCAGTGTAAAAGAATGGACCGGGGTCCACAGTTCACTAGTGGTGTCTCTCCATAAAAGATAACTAACATGTTGGGTGAACAAATTACAGCTGGGCAATTGACGAATAGTGAGCGCATGACAATGCATATACATGACATGTTGACTACTATGATATTTAATTGGGCATTACGACATAATACATAGATCGTTATCCAACAGCATCTATGACTAATAATCCACCGCCGGGTTGTCATCCGAGTCCCCTTGGTATTAAGTTGCAAGCAACGGATAATTGCATTAAGTAAAGTGCGTAATGTAAACAAACACATATGCCGTGGACATAGCATCGTTAGGTTATCCCTAGTGGCAACAGCACATCCACAACCTTAGAACTTTCTGTCACTGTCCCAGGTTAAACGGAGACATGAACCCACTATCTAGCATAAATACTCTCTCTTGGAGTTACAAGCATCTACTTGGCCAAAGCATCTACGAGTAACGGAAAGCATGCAAGATCTTAAATAACATATAAGATAGATTGATAATCAACTTGACATAATATTCAATATTCATCGGATCCCAGCAAACACAACATGTAGCATTACAATAATATGATCTTGATCATGTAGGGCAGCTCACAAGATCTAAACATGATGGCACAAAGTGGAGAGACAACCATCTAGCTACTGCTATGGACCCGTAGTCCAAGGATGAACTACTCACGCATCACTCCGGAGGCAGGCATGGCGATGTAGAAGCCTCCGGTGACGATTCCCCTCTCCGGCAGGGTGCCGGGAAGAGGTTCTGAACCCTCCCGAGCTAGGGTTGACGACGGCGGCGTCTCTGGAACTTTTCGTGGATATTTGCTCAGGTACTTAGGGTTTTCGCGTCGGGGGGAATAAGTAGGCGAAAGGGCGGCGGCTGGGACCCCCGAGGGGCCCACACCACCCAGGGCGCGGCAGAGGGGGGCCCGCGCCCTGGCGTGTGGGGCCCCGTGGCTCCTCTCCGTGCTCTTCGCTCCGTCAGTGGTTCTGGAAAATAGGGACCCCGTGTAGTTTCGTCCAATTCCGAGAATATTTCCAGACTAGCTTTTCTGGAATACAAAAACAGCAGAAAACAGGAACTGGCACTTCGGCATCTTGTTAATAGGTTAGTCCCAAAAAATGTATAAAAGTGATATAAAGTAGATGCAAAACATGTAGCAATTGGTATAAAACAAGCATGGAACATCAAAAATTATAGATACGTTTGAGACGTATCAGCATCCCCAAGCTTAGTTCCTACTCGTCCTCGAGTAGGTAAACGATAAAAACAAATAATTTTTGAGGTGACATGCTACTCATAATCTTGATCATATAATATTGCAAGGCACATGTAAATGAATGAAGTGATCCAAGTCAATGGTCTATAATTTGCTACAAATAGATAATGAGTAAACAATGAATCACACAAGCTAAACGTTTTCATGAATAGTACTTTCGAGACAAGCATCAAACAGTTTTGCATAAGTGTTAACTCATAAAGCAATAGTTTCTAATAAAAGGTATTTAATCAACACAAAGGAAGAATTTAGTTTCAGCATTTGCTTCAACTTTCAACATATTTATCTCATGGATATTGTCAACACAAAGTAGTATAACAAGTCCAATACATTGCATATAACGCATGTTGTAACAAAGTTGACACTAGTGTTTGCTTGTGGAAGACAGAAAGAATAGGAAAACTGACTCAACATAAAAGTAAAAGAAAGGCCCTTCGCAGAGGGAAGCAGGGATTAAATCATGTGCTAGAGCTTTTAGGTTTTTGAAAGCATATAGAGATTGCATAAAATATTTGATACTCTCCCAACCTTGCTAACACAAGCCATGGCTAACCGAATCCTCGGGTGCCTTCCATCAATCACATACCATGGAGGAGTATCTATTTTTGAGAGGTGTTTGTTAATTGTCAACGAATGGTAGCGGGTGAGAACAGTATTCTACCTGTCGAACGGACTTTTAAGAGCGGCTCCCATGAAGGACGTTATTTCTACCAGCAAGGCAGATCATCCCTCTTTCTCTTTGGTTTACACACATTCAGGTATTTCACTGTTTGTCATTGCTTACTGATGAATCAGGGCAAAAGTGTGAAGAGAATTAATTGGTTAAAGTTGTAATTAATTGGGACTGGGCACCCCGTTGCCAGCTCTTTTTGCAAGTTATTGGATAAGCGGATGTATATGCCACTAGTCCAGGTGTAAAAGTCCACTCGACAAATAGAATAAAGAATAACCACACTAATTCCTCATGAGCTAGTAAACATTGACACAAAAAGGGAATAATAACATTTTGAATAATTTAAAGGTAGCACATGAAAAATTTACTTGGAGTGGCAAGGAAATACCACATATAGGTAGTTATGGTGGACACAAATGGCATGGATTTTGGCTCAAGGATTTGGATGCACGAGAAGCATTCCCTCTCAGTACAGAGTTTAGGCTAGCAAGGTTATGTAAGCAAACAAGAATATCAACCCGTACACCAAGTTTTATATGACAAACATATTGCAAACGTTATAAGACTTCATACCGTCTTCCTTGTTAACCAAACCCTGTTATTAGAAAATATCTAGACCTTAGAGGTACCACCGATGCAAACCAAATTTTCAACAAGCTTTACGGTAGTTCTTCACTAATAGGCTTAACTCATGTGATGCACAATTTAATCATGATCTACTTGTTAACTCAAAACAATTGACAAGCATCAAGTTATCCATTTTAGTGATCTACAAGATTAAGCAAGTTTTTCCTTATACCA